>JAULKQ010007770.1:0-172918 GCA_032356285.1 Smithsoniella earleae | reverse complement strand
GAGAATCTGGGCCTCAAGACCTGATTCGACGGGGTCCTTGAGGTCGCCGACTCTGAAGAAAACTCCGCTGTTGCCTTTTTCCGGGTAGGAATACTCGAGATCGAGGACAAAGTCGGCATACTTTTTGTGGGTCCAGATGTAGTCGCTGTAGCGCTGCCATCCGAGTTCACCATCGCGGGGCTGAATCAGGAGCGAGCCGTCAGCCTGGGGGATCCAGTTGCCGGTGGTCTGCCAACCGTGGAGGTTTTCACCATTGTATAGTGGTGTCCACGAACCGGCCTGATCGCCATTGTGGACCTCACGGATGCGCAGGTTGCGCCACGCCACTTCAAATGGTCCCTGGCCCCGGCCGATTCCATGCACTTGGAGGCCAATGAATCCTTCGGGATGCGATTCAAATTTCTGCAGGTCAATCAGATCGGAAATGAGAGTTCCATTGATCCAGACGCGGATTCTGGGACCGGTTGCCAGGATGCGGTAGGCATTCCATTCGCCATCTTTGAAGGCTTTGTGGGGGACGAGTTTATCCTGTGGTGTCATCCATCCACCTGCGGCCTCGCCGTAGATGTATCCGGCCTCGGCGCCATTGGTGCCACTGGCTTCAATTTCCACCTGTGGGCCGTTTACGCGGCCATTGTTGGTGCCATCGGTGGTTTTTGAGCGGATCTGGACACCGGAATTGAGGCGGTCATCGACCTTGACTTCAAATTCCAGGTCAAAGTCACCGTAGAGCTTTTCTGTGCAGAGGAAGGAATTCGGGCTGCCCTCATTGGTTTTTCCGACGATGGCGCCATTTTCGATGCGGTATGTTGCGGTTCCATTCTTCTGGACCCAGCCATCCAGGGATTTGCCGTCGAAGAGGGACGTCCAGCCGTGGTGGTCGGCCATGGCGGAATTCAAAGCGAGCGACATGCCCAGCGCTAGTGCCGACACAATCATTCCAGAAAATTTCAAATTTTTCATAATCATTATATTTATACAGTCCAGTGAGGAAACAGGTCCATTATCGGCGAGGCAGGGGGCGGATGTCAAATCAGGTGTTAAAGTCCAACGAACAATTGGGATAATTCTGATTAAAATCGTGCGGGCAGTGAAATGTGGCTTGCGATTTCATGGTGGAGGGTGATCATGATGGGATGATCAGTTCTTGGGAGCCAACCTTGAGGGGAATGCGTGGGCTGAGAATTTCAGCTGTTCTGGCAGTGGCGGTTATGGTGTGTCTTCAACTGTCGCCGCAGTCCATTGCGCAGGACCTCAAGTCCATTCAGGAACTCCTTTTCAGTGGTGAGTATTCGGAGGCCGCCACCAAGGCTGAACGCGAAATGAACCGCACCCGCGATGAGGCTCCCTGGGCTGAAATAATCGCGGAAGCCCAATGGGCCGAGGGCAAATACCGTGAGGTGGCCGAGTCGTCACAGATGTGGGTGAGATACAGCCGGCGGAATATCCGTCTCCTCTGGCTTGGGTTTGAAGCCGCCCGGAAGGTGGGCAATGCCGAAATGTCCCAACTGATGCTTCTCGAAATGAATGATCTGGTCCGCAGATACGGGGACCGACTGACTGAACCGGGCGATCTGGTGGTGATTGGCCGGATGGCCCTCGAACTGGGAGCCGATCCGAAGCTGGTGGTCAAAAATTTCTTCGAGCCTGTGGTCCGGAAAAATCCGGAGACGCGGTCGGTCTATCTGGCGGCGGGTCAGCTGGCACTCGACAAAGGGGATTACGCTCTGGCTTCAAAATGGTTCGGGGATGGACTTAAAAAATACCCGGAAGACCCGGCCATGAGCTATGGACTGGCCCGCAGTTTCTCTCCCAGTGATGGCGAGGCCACGTCCAAACATCTCGAAAGGGCGCTTGAACTGAATCCAAAGCATACACCCAGCAAGCTGCTTCTGGTGGATATGCTTCTGAATTCCGAATCCTTTGATGAGGCGAATGAGCTTCTGGATGAAGTGGAATCGCAGTCACCGGTTGAGCCTGAGATGTGGGCCTACCGCGCTGTCATCAGCCACCTGCAGAATGATGAGGGCAAGGAAAAGGAATGCCGCACCCGGGCCCTCGAAATCAATCCGGTCAATCCCCTGGTGCCCCACATCATTGGCCGCAAACTCTCCCAGCAATACCGTTTCAGGGAGGGATCCGCCTACCAGCGCATGGCACTCGCCATGAAGGATGACTACCTGCCAGCCAAAATCCAGCTGGCTCAGGATCTGCTCCGGCTCGGAAAAAATGACGAGGGATGGCAGCTGGCCTCAGAAGTTCACGACAAGGATGGATACGACGTCACCGCTTTCAACCTTGTGAGCCTCAAAGACAACCTCCGGGATTATACCGTGGTGACCAATGAGAATTTCATTATCCGTGTGGATGCTGCCGAGGCGGAGATCATCGGGCAGCGAGCCCTCGAACTTCTCGACCGGGCTCATGAGAAGCTGACAGCCAAATACGGTTTCATACCCGCCGAGCCAACCACCGTTGAAATCTTCTCATCGACCAGTGACTTTGAAGTGCGCACCTTTGGTATGCCGAATATACCGGGTTACCTGGGAGTCTGTTTCGGCCCGGTGATCACCGCGAACAGCCCATCAACTCCCCGAATGCAGTCAGTCAACTGGGAGGCGGTACTCTGGCATGAATTCTGTCACACCGTGACTCTGGGGGCGACCCGCAACCGTATGCCAAGGTGGCTCAGTGAAGGGCTTTCTGTTTATGAGGAGGTTCAGGAGAATCCCGCCTGGGGGATGCAATTAAATCCCCAGTTTCTGGCGTGGATCGCCGACGGGGACCTGCTGCCGGTGAGTGATCTCAGTGCCGGGTTCATGTCGCCCAAAACTCCCGGACATATTGAATTCGCCTATTTTCAGAGTGCTCAGGTGGTCGAGTTTTTACTGGCGACATTCGGAGAGGAATCCATGGCCAGTCTCCTGAGGGATCTGGCGCGCGGTTTGGACATCAATGCCGCTCTCGAGAAAAATTATGCTTCGATCAAATCCCTGGACAAGGACTTCAACATTTGGCTCAAAGACGAATTGAAGGAAGCCACCGGCAAGCTCACGTTTGCCAAACAAAACGGAGGCGGAGCCATGAATTTTCTTCAGAACCCGGATGCGGATTCCTCAGCATCAGACCCGTCAGGCGGGTTGAATCCATATGGCATTGGCCGTTCCCGTCTCAAGGTTGAGGACTTCGCCGACAATTTCTGGACGCTCATGAAGGAAGCGGAGCAGCTTTATGAGAAGGGCGATCTTGAAGGCGCTGAATCCGTGGCCTCGAAGGTGCTGGAGAATTTTCCCGAGCCACGGAAATCGCCCAACCCATTCTCCATCCTCTCGGCTATATACAGCGACAGGGACGAGACCGGAAAAGAAATTGAAATCCTGGAAAGGTGGGCCCGGACAGAGGTCGGTCCCCCCCAATTATACCGGCGGCTCATTGAGCTGGCCCAGGAATCAGGTGATCTCGAAAAAGCCGTCCAATACGCCCGGTCACTTCTGGCCATCGACCCATTTGATGCGTCGATATACAGTCTGCTGGCGGTCTATTCCGGAAAAAATGGAGATACTCAGTCGGCGATAAGAAACTGGGAGGTTGTTTTGACGTTGAATCCGGTAAATCCTGCGGACATATACTATACCCTGTTTGAGTTGCGGCAGACGGAGGCACCCGAGGCGGCCTACGATGATCTGCTTTCAGTTCTGGAACTGGCTCCCCGTCACCAGCCGGGACTCCAGGCGTTCCTGAAATGGCACAGCCAGGACCAGAATGACGGGGCCGCTCCCTGAAACGCCCTGCTGCACAAATGCTTCACCCATAACCTGGATGCTTGTTTCCGCGTCTGAATCAGGTGAAAATCACGGAAATTCCAGCAAAGCTGAAAGTCATGCATAAACGGAAAAACGCAAACACAGCCCGCCGTATCTGGATGGAGTCCCATTCGGGAAATCCCGGAAAACCAGTCCGGCGACTTCAATGGATGCTTGTGTTTGTGGTTCTGGCTGGCATAGGCAGTGTCTCGGCGCAGAGGTGGAGAGACCGCTTTGGGGATGATGAACAGCCGACCCCGCCACCGGAAAACCAATGGAAAAATCCAAAGGGATTTGAACACGACGTCTTCACATTTGCCCGCGTCATCTATGACAGCGGCTCGGATGACTATGGATACTTCGGCAGAAAATGGAAAATTGACTGGCCGGATGCCGACTGGAATTTCTCATACCGGCTCAAGGAAATAACTGCCCTTGAGGTGGATCCTGTCGGCGTCAAATTGAGGCTGACCGATGAGCGCCTGGCTGACTATCCATTTATTTATATGGTCGAACCGGGAGGGATTGTGCTGAATCCGGCTGAGATTGAAGCCTTGCGGGGGTATCTCCTCAATGGTGGATTCATGATGGTGGATGATTTCTGGGGCGATTACGAATGGGATTCATTCGAGAGGGCCATGAAACAGGTTTTTCCGGACAGGAAGATTGTCGACCTGACAATTGAACATGAGATTTTCAATACGGTATTTCCATTGAGTGAGACTCTGGGCGAGCTGCCACAGATCCCGAATGTCGGAACCGGCCAGCAAAGCCAGTGGGATGGAGTGACTTGGGAAACCCGCAAAGGCCCCGGCGCCCGAGAGGTTCACTACCGCGCCATCATGGATGACCAGGACCGCATCATGGTCATGATCTGCCACAATACCGACCTCGGTGACGGATGGGAACGCGAGGGCGAATACGAATATTTCTTCAGGGAGTTCTCCGAGAAAAAGGCCTACCCACTCGGCATCAATATCATCTTCTATGCGATGACTCACTGACACTGGACACATTTAACACAAACACATCATTAATCAGATATACCACCAATGAATTCGAGCAGCTCAGAGAAACTGGACCAGATACTGGCCAGCCGCGGACAATTACTGGACCAGATTCACCGGGTCATCGTTGGCCAGAATGATGTGGTGGAGCAGATACTGACATCCCTTTTTGCTGGTGGCCACTGCCTGATCACCGGGGCTCCCGGTCTGGCAAAGACACTGCTTGTGAAGTCGATCGGCGACCTCTTTGATCTGAAATTTCAACGCATTCAGTTCACCCCCGACTTAATGCCGGCCGACATCACCGGGACTGAAGTGCTGGAGGAAGGACCCGATGGACGGCGGCTGAAATTTGTGCCCGGGCCGGTTTTCGCCAATATCGTGCTGGCGGATGAAATCAACCGGACGCCCCCAAAAACCCAGGCCGCGCTCCTCGAAGCCATGCAGGAAAAGCAGGTCTCCGCCGGCGGAGCCACACACGCACTTCCACTGCCATTTTTTGTGTTGGCGACCCAGAACCCGGTGGAGATGGAAGGCACCTACCCGTTGCCCGAAGCCCAGCTGGACCGCTTTTTCTTCAATGTTGTGATGGACTACCTGCCGGAGGACGACGAGGTGGAAGTCATCCGTCAGACCACTGGTCCCGGACTTCCGGCAATCAATTCCCTCTTCACTGGAGCCCAGCTGATGGAGATCCAGCAACTGGTGCGCGAGATTCCGGTCTCCGACGATCTGATGCGGTACGCCGTCCGACTGGCAGCAGCATCGCGTCCGTCGACCGAAGCGGCTCCCGATTTTGTCCGCGAGATGGTTGGCTGGGGGGCTGGAACGCGGGCGCCTCAGTGTCTTGTCCTGGGGGCCAAAGCCAGAGCCATTCTCAAAGGCCGCGTCCACGTCAGCCGCGAGGACATTAACGAACTGGCCCGTCCGGTTCTGCGTCATCGGATTCTTCTGAATTACCGTGCCGAGGCCGAAGGCATCACCGTGGATAATATTATTGAACGGCTCCTGAATGAAATCTCTGTACCGGCGTAACCCCATCCTCCCGGAACTGAATCAGGTAATCATCCAACCGGTCAGAAAAATCTGACTCGAATTTATAGAAAATAAAATGGTCCAGAATGGAATCCAGGAAAGTCGCTGGCTCGACCCGTCGGTCCTGATGAAGCTGAAGTCACTCGATCTTCAGATCAGGGTCGTCGTCGAAGGTTTTCTCATGGGACTCCACCGGAGTCCCTACCATGGATTCTCAGCCGAATTCACCGAATACCGTCCCTACGTCCCGGGGGAGGACACCAAATACCTCGACTGGAAACTCTACGCACGGTCAGATCGCAACTACATCCGTAAATTCAGGGAGGAAACCAATGTCCGTGCCTACTTCCTTCTCGACCAGAGCCGTTCCATGGCCTTTGGTGATGGCGGATATAATAAACTCGATTACGCCCGCGTGCTGACAGGGTCACTCGGATATTTTTTCATGAGACAGCGGGATGCTGTGGGAGCGTGCCGGTTTGATAATAGGATACATGACTTTCTGGCTCCCCGTGTCCGCACCGGGCATCTGCGTCATTTTCTCAGGGTGCTTCATGGAGCCGAGCCTGGACCGGCCACCGATCTGGGTGGAGCCCTGGAAAAGGCCGGACGATTGATCCGTCACCGCAGTCTGGTGGTGATTGTGTCTGACTTTCTCGGATCACTCGAATCCTTGGACCGTGAAGTGGGGATACTGCGGGCGCGCGGCAATGACGTGTCGCTTGTCCAGGTCCTGGCACCTGAGGAAATTGTCTGGAATTCTCAGGAAAATCTCCTCATCCAGGATATGGAATCCGGGCGCGAGCTTTTTGTGAATGGCCGGGATGCCGCTGAAGGCTACCAGCGGAAATTCAATGACCACCAGAAACGCCTTGAGCGCCTGTGTGCGACAAATGGCGTTCGTTTGTGTCACGTGGCGACGAATCAGTCCATTGACCAGTTCTGCTATCATTTCATCAAATCACCTGAATCCGGCTGGCTGGTTGGACAGTTGGAGAAGTCTGGTGGAGGTGAATCGTGAGTTTTCTGGCACCGCTATTTCTTATTGGAGCCGCCGCTGTTATCGGACCGGTGATTCTGCACCTGATCCGCCGGTCTCCTGAGAAAAAGAGGGAATTCAGCACACTCATGTTTCTGGAGGAACACCCTCCGGTATTCAGTCGACGAAGCCGGATCAGCAACTGGCTTCTTCTGCTGCTGAGATGCCTGGTCATTCTTCTCCTGTGCCTCGCCTTTGCCAGACCATTCTTCAAGGCTGAGGAAAAAACCGAGGTCACCGGCGGTATCATCAATCACTGGCTTCTGGCCGTCGACCGCAGTGCCAGTATGCAGCGCCAGGGAATTGAGGATTCACTTATTCAGTCCATCCGGAAGTCTCTCGATCGAGTGAAGACCGGGGACCTCGTCGCTCTCGCCACTTTTGACAAAGATTTCCAGGTCCGATCATCATGGCAGGCCTACGGTGGCCCGGCGACCACCACGGTCATTCAGTCTCTCCTCAAAGAGAATATGCCCGGCTTCGGTGGCACCGACCTCGGTGTCGGATTGGGTGAATCACTGCGTTTTCTGGAAGACCGCCTTTCTGAATCGGCCGGCACTGGCCGCAAGGTCGCCGGACATCTTCTCCTCTTCAGCGATTTCCAGAAGGGTGCCTCCATTGATCAGGTCCAGGGCCTGGAGTGGAATGACTCTGTCGAAGTCACTCCCGTGGAAGTCAACGAGGCTGCACAACCCAATGTCGGACTGTCCCTTTTGTCGTCTGACCGACCCGGGCAGATACGTCTTCAGGTATCCAGCGATGACGAGAATGTGGATGAGATTTTTGAAGTGTCCGTGGCGGAGAGCCGTGAATCCGGAGATGCCCGTAAATACACGGTGAATGTGCCGGCCGGAACCAGCCGGATTATCAATATCCCTGTGGACTCACTGCCATGGACCAGTGGAATGGCCTGGCTGTCCGGAGACGAATCCAATTCATTTGATAATCAGGTATTCTGGGCAGCGGCCCGAGGCGGGCGTTTTTCGATACTTTCCTACGGGCTGGGTGACACCGACCGCACCGGCACAATGGGTTTTTTCCTGAGCCGTGCCTTCGGCAGCGAGGACAATACCGGTGCCGAAGTCAAAAGCATCGACAATGCCGATCCTTTACTGTCCGGTGGCCAGAGGTTCCTGGTTGGTGCTGATGTCAACTCACTTCCCGGGCTCGAAAAACTCAAATCCGCCGTCGAGGCCGGACTGGATTTTCTATGGATTCCCCGATCGGAATCTGAGTTTCTGGACGTGGCTGACAAGCTTGGCTTAGCGGCGTCGGGGGCTCCGGCGGTCAGTCAGAAACAATCCCGCCAGATGCAGTTGCTCGGACGCATTGACTGGAATCATCCGATATTTCAGCCGTTTCAGGATCCGCAATTCAGTAATTTCTCGAAGGTGGGATTTTACCGGTATCTAAGTTTTTCCCGTGAGTGGGTTGAGTCCAGTGGCGGGCGATCCGTTGCCGATCTGGAGGATGGTACGCCGTGGCTGTCCGAGTGGTCGCTGGGGCAGGGGCGGATCTGGCTGCTTTCCTCCGGTTGGGATGCCGAGGATGGTGTTCTGGCACGAAGCACAAAATTTGTCCCGCTCATCCTGTCGATGGCTCAATCGACAGGTGCCTGGAGATCGAGCCTCGGAAATTATCTGACCGGAGAGGTCTGGGAGCCTTTTGATACGGAAGTGACCGTGACACACACCGACAGCTCATCCGGGGACGCTGTCGCTCCCGGTGAAATTTACCATGGGGTTTCTGTTCCAGCTTTGGCACGGGTGGATGGCCCGAGAGGTGAATTCCTGATTCCCGTCAATCTGGATCCGAGAGAATCTCTCTGCTCTCCGACCGCGCTCAGTCAGCTCGAGGCACTCGGTGTCCCCGTCGGTAACACCAATGCAGGTGATCCTGATGAAAACAGACAGAAAGCTTCTGAACTGACCGTCACACAGAAGGATTTTGAAATTGAGTCCTCGCAGAAGAATTGGAAATGGATTCTGGCGGTTGTTTTGGTGGTGTTGATATTCGAGACGTGGCTGGCTGGCTCGACGGCCCGCCCGCGTCCGGGAAATCCAGCATCACCCGCTCAGTAACAGAAATATATTTTAACCAGCGATAAGCTCACATTGAGGTTGACCATGAAAATTGATACGTCGGAAAAATCACTCGGTCCGGAATTGGAGAGGTTGGTGACCCGCGAAATAAAGGATACCCGCGCACTCAGATTATGGATTGGTCTGGCATTCATCTGGGGACTGGGCATTGTCCTGATACAATTTTTTCCATCAGTGTGGGTCTGGGGCGGTTGCGGAATAGCCGGGGTGGTCTACTGGGCGGTCAACCGCCGCTGGGCACCTCCCGTTGACCATCTGGTCAGGTCTCTCGAAAAGCGGAATCCTGAAATTGAGGACGTGCTTTCTTCGCTTCAGGGTATGGAGGATGCTCCGGAGGGCTTTCGGGCCATCATCCGCGAACGGCTTCTGAATTCGGTGGATGTGGTGCGGTCCCGTCCATCATGGAAGCCACTCATTGACCGCGATGAGATTTCTTTTGCGTTTCTGCTGCAGCTGGCATTTTTTGTGGCATTGATATTTCCTTTGTGGAAATCGTTTGTGTGGACATCGGTGCCGAATTCATCGGTCAAGGCCTTCGAGACATATGGGGCCCAGATAAGTCCGGGTAATTCGGAGGTTGAAAAAGGTTCCAGTCTGCCTGTCATCGCCCGTTTCCGCGACGATGCCATACCCGACAAGGTCTGGATGACCGTGATTGATCCCTCCTCGGCAACCACCAATCGCATCGATCTGGTCAAAAACCTCAGCGATCCGGTCTTTGGCGCCACCATTCAGGAGATCAATAAAGACACACTCTACAAAGTCTACTTCAACGACCGTTCCGAGGGGCCATTCAAGCTGACCGTTTTTGAATTTCCGATGTTGGTTCGCGCCGATGCGCTTCTGACCTACCCGGGCCATCTGGACCGCGAACCACAGTCGATTTCTGATACTCTCAACGTGAGCGCGGTCGAAGGCACAGTTCTGGACTACAGTTTCTATGCCAATAAGCCACTCAAGTCAGTGTCACTCCAGAAAGTGGTCAAAGATCCATCCACGTCGGCCGGCCAGGCCGATCCCGAACCGATTCCGCTCACAGCCAGCGACGGGAATCCTCTCCAATGGGACTGGAATCATCTCATGGAGGAATCCGCCAGATACAGAATTGTCCTCGAGGATGAAAAAGGCAGAAAAAATAAATTTCCCACCTCCGTCAAAATTCAGGTCCGGAAAAATAAGCGTCCGGATTTCAAGTGGACGCGCCCTGGCAATGACATTGAAGTGACCCCGTTGGAGGAGCTTTTCCTGGCGGCTACAGTCGAGGACGACATCGGCCTTCTTAAGCATGGTCTCATGATTGAAAGAGCCGGTGATGAGGCTGAGGAGATTGAAATGCCCGCCCCTGAAACGGTTTTAAAAACCACCGATGTCGAACCTTCAACAGATGAACCCGGGAACTCTGCCAGCGAACTTTATCCATCGGGTGATCTGGAACATATTCTGGCGATGGAGACGGAAGGAGCGACCGCCGGTGATGTGATGACGGTGGCAGCCTGGGCCGATGATTTTGATTCCGCCGGACAGATCCGCCGGTCGTACAGCGATATCTTTTTTGTCACCGTCCGGGATTTTGAGGAGATTTTCCGTCAGGGACAGAATAACAACCAGCAGCAACAGCAACAGCAGCAGCAACAACAACAGCAGCAGGGCGCTGGAGGACCGGGAGGGGAAATCATCCAGGTTCAGAGAGATGTTATCACCGCCACCTGGAACACTTTCAAAGAGGGACGCTCAAGTCAGTTTGTCGAATCGGTGGAAACGATTTCAGAAGCCCAGCAGCAGGCCATAACTCTCCTCGAAGGGGAACTCGAGTCGATGGATCTCGACCAGGAAATGATGGAACTGGCCGCCGGAGTCCGTCAGTCAATGCAGGAGGCCGTCGACAAGATGGCTGGAGCTGCGGAGTCGGAATCGCCTGCCGATTTGCGGAGCGCCATGCCATTTGAGAATAAAGCTCTGGAAGGTCTCACCCGGTTGTTTCAGACCAATGAAAGCAACGTGTCCCAACAACAGAATGGCGGTGGGGGCGGTGGAGGCGGTGGCAACCGCTCGCAGTCACAGTTGAATCAGCTCGAAATGCGCGAGAATCAGAATAATTACCAGCAGCAGAGTCAGGCTCAGGCCGGAGCCACCGAAGAGCAACAGGCCAGACTCGATGTCCTTGACAAGCTGCGCGATCTCGCCCAGAGGCAACTCGACCTCAATGAGCGCATTCAGGAACTCGAGGCCGCTCTCAGGGAAGCTGATTCAGAGGAGGAAAAAGAGGACATCCGTCGCGAATTGCAGAAGCTTCAGGAAGAGCAGCGGGAACTCATGCAAAACCTCGACGAGGCTCAGCAACGCATGACCGAAGCCCCGAACCGGGACATGCAGCAGACCATGGATCAAATGCAGCAAACCAGACAGTCCATGGAGAATATCCAACAGGCTATGGAGGATGGAAATCTCACTCAGGCCATAAATGAAGGTTCGCGCGCCGAACAATCCATCGATGACCTCCGCCGCGATTTCCGCGAACAATCCGCCAGCGAATTCTCCGAGGAAATCCGCGACCTCGCCTCGCAAACCCGTGAGCTCCAGTCGCGCCAAAGCGAAATCAATGACCAGATTGAACAACAACAACTGGAGAATCAGCAGGCAAATACCCTCGACGGATCCCAGGATGAACAGGACCTCGTCAATTCCCTCAATGAGCAAACTGAAGCACTGGAGTCCATTCTCGAACAGATGCAGCGTATTTCGGAAGCCGCTGAGGATGTGGAACCCCTTCTCTCCGAGGCCCTTTACGATACTTTGAGGCAGGTGAGTCAGGACCAGCTTTCCGAAGCCATGGAATCCTCCCGCGACCTGGTCGAGAGGGGGCTTCTGACCATGGCTGATGATTTCAATGAAATAACCGACCGGGGAGTGTCCAACCTGGCAGAAGGTGTCGATGGGGCGGTTGAGAAAGTTCTGGGCGATGAGGCATCCGCTCTGGAACTTGCCAGCCGCCAACTGGAAAACCTGCGCAGCGAACTTGAAGACGAAGTCCGCGAACTCGCTCAGGCCCAGAGGCAGGATGGCGGGCAGGAATCCCAGTCAGGGACACCCGGTTCTGAAAATCCGGCGGGAACTCAGCCATCGGGAAATCAACCAGGCAGTGGATCGGCGCCCGGCGAACAGCAGGAACCTTCCGGTCGTGAACAGCCCTCCATGGCCGGTGGAAATCAACCCGGCCAAACTCAGGACAACCCGCCCCAGGGCGGTGGTAACGGTCAGCAGCAGGATGGTCAGCCCCCACAAAATCCGGGTCAGGGCCAACAGCCAGGATCAGGCAGAGGGCAGGGTGGAGACCGCCCACAGGGTCAACCCCAGATGGCTGGTGGTGGCCAGGATGGCGGTGGAGATGGCGGAGACCGCCCATTCTTCATGGATGAGTCATTCTGGGAAAATGCCGGTGGCGGCGGTGGCAACAGCGGACCTATCACCGGCGATATGTTCCAGCAATGGTCCCGCAACCTTGAGGAAGTCGAGGACATGGTCTTTGATGAGGACCTCAGAAATCGCGCCGCTGAGATCAATGACCGCGCCCGCGAGCTTCGGCGCGATTTCCGCCGCAATGGCAAAAGCCCGCAATGGGATCTCCTCAAACTGGATGTTCTCGATCCCATGGTTGAACTTCAGCAGCTGGTCAGTGAAGCACTCGCTCTCAGGAAAAGTGAGGAATCAACCCTCGTTCCGGTCGATCGCGACCCGGTCCCTGCCGAATTCTCCAGCATGGTTGAGGATTACTACCGCCGGCTCAGCGAGGTGCGCGTCCAGCCGGAATAAGCCCCCACTAGCCCAATCAGCACTGATCCGGTGGCCGGATAGGAATTTTTTCAGAATCGTGCCGGTTCCGGCTTGATAGGGACCTTCAACTGGGTTTTAGTTGGGAAGTTTGATTGCCGGTCGTATCCGGCGGATCATCTCCCCAGAACCATGGACATTGAACTGATAAAGAAGGCTAAGAAGTTTGGTTTTTCAGACCGCCAGATCGCCCATCTGACCGGGCGAAGTGAGATGGAAGTTCGCCGTTTTCGCGAGGAAAATGGACTTGTCCCGAGTTACCGCCTCGTCGATACCTGTGCCGCCGAATTCGAGGCATATACTCCCTACTACTATTCCTCATACGACACCGACGACAATGAAGTCGGCCAGTCCGACAAAAAGAAAATCATGATCCTGGGTGGAGGCCCCAACCGCATCGGTCAGGGCATCGAATTTGATTATTGCTGCGTCCATGCGTCTTTTGCTCTGCGCGAGGACGGGTATGAAACCGTCATGGTCAATTCCAATCCGGAAACCGTCTCCACGGACTACGATACCAGTGACAGACTCTACTTCGAGCCGCTGACCCTTGAGGATGTTTTAAATATTTATCACAGCGAAAAGTGCACGGGCGCTATTGCCCAGTTCGGTGGGCAGACTCCCCTCAACCTGGCCCTTGGACTACAGGAAAATGGTGTCAACATCATCGGGACCTCGCCTCAGAGTATTGAAATGGCGGAAGACCGGGAGTTGTTCGCCGGTATGCTCGTCAAACTCGGAATCAACCAGCCCCCCAATGGACTGGCCACCAATGAGGCGGAAGCTCTGGCAGCCGCCACCGAACTCGGATACCCGGTGCTTGTCCGCCCCAGCTTTGTGCTCGGTGGCAGAGCTATGCAGATCGTCTATTCCGACGACGAACTGAAACGCTACATGCGTGAAGCGGTCGAAGCCTCTCCCGAACGCCCGGTTCTGGTGGATAAGTTCCTGGAGGACGCTGTCGAAGTGGATGTCGATGCCGTGGCCGACGTCGGTCACTTTGAAAATCCGGCCGACGGGACAGTGGTTATTGGAGGTATGCTTGAGCACATTGAATTTGCGGGCGTGCATTCGGGAGACGCCGCCATGGTACTCCCACCCCACACACTTTCACAGGAAATCATTGATACGATTCGCGCCTACACCCATGCCATGGCCCGTGAATTGAAGGTCATCGGCCTCATGAATGTCCAGTATGCGGTGAAGGACGGTATTGTCTATGTGCTGGAGGTCAACCCACGGGCTTCACGGACGGTCCCATTTGTGAGTAAAGCCATTGGGTTTCCTCTTGCCAAACTGGCCGCCCGTGTCATGAGCGGATCGAGACTGACCGATCTGGGTTTCACCAGCGAAATCATCCCCGACCATGTGGCTGTCAAAGAATCGGTCTTCCCGTTTGTGAAGTTCCGCGGACAGGATATTCTGCTGTCTCCGGAAATGCGGTCGACTGGCGAAGTCATGGGACTGGATACAGATCTTGGTACAGCCTATGCCAAGTCGCAGATGGCGGCCGGCTCGGCACTGCCGCTCGAAGGACGCGTTTTCATCAGTGTCGCCGATCATCACAAGGAGGATGTGGCTCAACTCGGAAAGGATTTTCATGACCTTGGATTTGAGCTGGTGGCAACCTCAGGGACGGCACGGGTATTTGAAGATTCCGGTCTCCCGGTCACAAAGATTCACAAACTCCAGGAGGGCCGGCCCAATGCCATTGATTTCCTCAAGGATAAGGAGATTCATCTCGTCATCAATACACCTTCCGGACAGATCCCCAGGGCCGACGAGATAAAAATCCGGACAACCGCCATTTACACTGCCACACCGATCATCACCACCATCGGAAGTGCCAAGGCCGCCGTCGATGGAATCCGGGCCATAAAAAACAGCGGATATACCGTCAAGGCCATCCAGGATTACCACAAAACCTCCCGGTAAATCCCGGAATTCACCTTACGCAAGTGTGTCTGAGATCACTCGCCCACGCGGGTGGTCCATGACCCTGGCATTCCATAATGGGCTACCTCCGATTTCTGCTTCAGTTCCCCCGATACCTGGGTTTCGGACTGGTGGCCAAGTTTTTCTCCAGTCCCGGGCAGACCTTTTTTCTGTCCATGTATGCTCTGTCGTTCAAGGAATCGCTGGGTTTTGGTGATTCTTTTTACAATATTGTCTATTCGACTATTACATTGGCGAGCGCGGTGACCATCAATTTCGTTGGTCCGCTGCTGGATCGCCAGTCCTCTGTTGCCGGTGTGCGTCTGGTTGGAATCTCTCTGGCGGTTGCAGCAATCATGATGTCGGCATCCCATTGGATTGCCCTCTGGGTTGTCTCTATATTTCTGCTGCGTTTCCTCGGACAGGGAATGATGGGGCTTGCGGCACAGACGGCCATGATCCGATGGTTTGCACTCAATCGAGGGAAAGCACTTGGCCTGACCAGCATAGGATTCTCACTTGGGGAAATTCTGTTTCCGTTGATCATCCCTCTTTTGATAGCTCTTCTTGGCTGGCGCCTGTCCTGGGTTGTCGTCTCAGGACTGGTCGTCTGCGCCACTGTCATCCTGCCAAAATATTACATCCCTTCAGTGGATAAGGTGGTTGATTCCAAAGTGGATCACGGTGGAGCGCCGGGCCTGACGGGAGAGTCGGGCGACTGGACCCGTGCCAGAGTCTTCAAAGATCTGAGGTTCTACCTCCTTCTTCCATCCATGATGATCCTGCCCATGGTGGCTACCGGGATGATTCTGAACCAGGATGGTATTGCTTTATGGCGTGGCTGGGATCCCGGTCTCATGGTGCGGTCATTCGTTGGCTTTGGTGCCGGGCGTCTGATCTTTTCCCTGGTGGCCGGACCGCTTGTCGACCGGTTTTCCGCTTTGAGGATGTATTCCATTTTCCTCGTGCCTGTCGCATGTGCCATAAGTCTCCCACTGGTGAGTCATGCTCTCTGGGTCCCATTTGTCAGTTACCTACTCCTCGGACTGGGGCAGGGATTGGCCGGAGTCACCGGCAGCGCGCTCTGGCCTGAAATATATGGCACCCGGTACATAGCCTCCATCAAAAGCTTTGCCAATACCTTCGCCATCTTCTCCACGGCACTCGGTCCCGGTATCATCAGCCTTATGCTGGAAACCGGCCGCAGCTTTCAGTCCATATTATCAGTTTTTCTTGTCCTCACGGTCATTGCCTGGATCGTGGGCCTCGCCGGGCAGCTTGTTCATCACAGATACAGGAATCATTAATTCACCTCATAGTGATTGTCCCTCTCACTTTATTGAAGGCAGAATGAACTTTGACCCTGAGGAAAGGCGTGCTTTATTTAGATCAGGTTTCCGGTGGATCCTGATGACTGATTTCCTGCAATCACTGCCAGGTTCATAATTATTGAAATTTGAAAATTATCAGAAAAATGGAATGCTCATCAGGTGCAGTTGAAAAAAAACGGAATGACATCCCATGCCGGATTTTTCGACGGCTTATGTGTATCCTGACCCTGTGCATACTGCACTCATCGGATGGATATGGATCTGATCCATCATCCGATGGTGATCATACTGGTGTTGTTCTCGAGCCAATGGTCAGTAATTATCTGGTGCTGAGAAACCTGCCTGATCAGCGTATTGATATTGAATTCAGTCAGAATCTGACTCACTGGGAGAAAATTTATACTGCCATAGCACCGGATTCCAGAGAGGTGCCCGTAAAAGGCTCATGGACATCCAGCCGGTTCTGGAGGACTGTCCCATCGGAATATATCAAACCACCTGGACGAATAATCCGGGTATCATTGGACAATACTCATGGCTCCAGTCCGGAAAAAAAACCCATGACATTGCTTGAAGCCTTTCAGGATTGCAGGAGCGGAGATATTATCGAAATTGACGAAGGTGAGTATATTATTCAGCCCGTTCTGATGTCTTCTCAGTTATATCCCCGGTCTCCACTGGAATTGCATCATCTCAAAGACGTCACAATCAGGGGAATTGGCGATGTCCGCATTTCCGGAGCCGGCCCCGGAACATATCTCCATATCACAGGCTGCGAAAACCTGACTGTCGAAAATATCAGTTTCCTCGGCGACAGACCCGATGTGCCCGAGAATCCCATACAGCTTTTCACAACCGTTTTATTGAGTGGATACAATAACCATCTGACATTCCGGAAGTGCCGGTTTGATGGTTTTGGAAATCATGGTATTTCCCAGCTCCATGATCCCAGAGCCAGTCGTCATGTTCTGATTGAAGAATGCACTTTCTCCAATGGGGGTGACAGTGATGTTTCCGGTCTTATACATGACGGAGCAGCTATCAGCGGCGTAGGTTCAAAGTGGATCATCCGTAATAATACCCTGATAAATTGCAATCGCGGTATTGAGGTTGAAGGAGCCTTCCCCGGTTTTCCCACCCGGGACGTCCGAATCGAGGACAATCGTATATACCAGTCCGACAATATTGGTATTATGATCTTTGCCACCATGTCCAATTTTGATCACTACAGGGACATACAGATCCTCAGGAATACAATTGTCAATTCAGACATGCATCATTCTTACGGCATCGCTCTCGATGGTGGAATGAATATCAGAATCGAGGAAAATCATATTGAAGGTGCCGGCCTCGGTATATGGGTTCCTCAAGGCAAAGACCTGATCGGTCTGCATATTTCCGGAAATGTCATAACTGAATGCGGGTCCGGCATTTTCATCCGGCCAAACGTATTTCAGAGATCTCTATATACTCTGGCTGGTAATCTTATACACGATAATCTGGATTTCGGGGCCATTCTCTTCGGAGGTGATGGAGAGGTGGTGGATAATTCATTTTCAGGTAATGGTCAGGTTTTCCGATCCTCCGGCGACCTGCTTATTTTTGCGATGCCCTGGCGCACAGGGAGAGTGGATGTTTCCAGGAACCGCTTCCTGAATCGGACAGCTTCCTATGCAGGTCTGTATAATGTGGTCTTCGATCCACTGGATGGATTTGTTCAATTCTCCGGAAATGATGATGGTTTCCCGAATGACCTGGCCGTCGGCGAAATGTCATGGCATGAGTTTCTGGATTCCCGGATTGAGGAGGAGGAGGGGGAGCTTGAAGAAACACCTGTGTCTCCGGATAATCCAGATAATCCAGATGCGGATGGATCGCCCGGCTCATGATATTCCCGTGATCATCCGATGAAGTGAAGAGCGTCAGCAGATGACTCAGATGCCAGACTCCACTCAGGCAATCCAGGCACCTGCTCGCAATACCGAAGTTCATATTTTATCAAATAATGAAAAAAGCAGCCTTCTGGATAATCTGGTTTACCATTTTCAATGGGATATTTATTTTTCAATTTTTGATAGGTGGTGGATTACCTTCAGGCGAACACGAGGCATCCATGCCCATGCCGATGGGGGTGGTCGCCACCGCATTGATTGCTGTCGGTATTCTCGTCCGTATATTTGTTCTGCCCCGCTTCCCGTCCGCACAAGGTCGCCTGGTCACCATGATTATTGGAATGTCGATGATTGAAGCAGCCGAATTCATTCAGCTTTTTGCCATTCCCGAAGAATTTCCTCTGACTAGATTGACAATCTTCATCTGCGTTCTGGTGGGCATGGTCCTATATCTGCCGGTTTATGCTTTGGACGATTCGGGTTCAGGAAAGTTTTCCTCTCCGACTCCCGCCAGCTATAATCGGGACTAATGTCGGATATATGGCACAGAAAATCGTCAATCGAAGAGATCCGTTCCCGGTTTGACGGGGACGTGGAAAGATTCTCCAATCTGGAAACCGGTCAGCAGGCAACCATGGACGCGCCATTATCCATGGAGCTTATCACTCAGGCTGCACTCGCGGTCAATCCAGCCCCAAATAGAATTCTGGATATCGGATGCGGGGCAGGGAATAACGCACTCCGCCTTCATCTGGCCGCCCGCACAGACTTTCAAATCGATCTGATTGATCTGAGTCAGCCCATGCTTGAACGGGCATACCAGCGGCTGTCCGGTGCCAATTGTTCTGATATCACATGCTGGCAGGGAGATTTCCGTGAATGGTCCTCTCCCGGTCCGCACTACGATGTCATTATTGCCGCCGCTGTTTTCCATCACCTCCGCGATGACCGTGACTGGCAACTGGCTTTTGAAAAAGTTTTCCGCAGCTTGAAACCCGGTGGCAGCTTCTGGATCACCGATCTTGTGATCCACGATGATCCAGCCATTCACCAGATGATGTGGGAACGCTATGGACTCTACCTCGTCTCAATTGGTGGTGAAAAATACAGGGACACTGTATTCGGGTATATTCAGCAGGAGGATTCTCCGCGGTCCCTGACATACCAGATGGATCTCATGCGTCAGGTCGGGTTTTCACATGTCGAGGTCCTCCACAAAAATTCCTGCTTTGCGGCTTTCGGGGGAATAAGATGAGAGTCCACCAGAAAATTCATGAAGAGATATTAGTGTGAATCGAGTGGGAATTCACTTATCGCAATTGGGGTTGGTATCTGACTATTCTTCCAGTCCATGAGTAGTTTACTTGTCCCGACATATCATGACCTCAAAAACAAGGTTGTCGTCGTAACCGGCGGTGCCAATGGCATAGGTGAATTCACGGTCAGGGCATTCCTCCAGCAGGGAGCCAAAGTCCACTTCTGTGATATCGATGCCGGAGCCGCCGCTTCAAAATTCAACAGCTCATCTCCGGAACCAACCTTCCGGAAAGTCGATCTCACCCGTGAGAAGCAGATCCAGTCCTGGGTCAAATCCATCATCAGTAAAGAAGGCCAGGTGGATGTCCTTATCAATAATGCCGCCCGCGATCCCAGAATCGCCCTCGAGGACACCACTGTCGCCCAATGGGATGATCTCGTAAACACCAACCTCAGATCCTATTTTCTGATGATCCGCGAAGTGTCCCCACACATGAAAAAAGGGAGTGCCATCGTCAACCTTTCCAGCCTCACTGTCCACGAGGGCCCCGCTCTCATGTCGGCCTACGTCGCCACAAAAGCCGGCATCCAGGGGCTCACCCGTTCACTCGCCCGGGAACTCGGTCCCCGCCGCATCCGCGTCAATACCGTATCACCCGGTTGGATCATGACCGAGCGACAACTCGAAATGTTTGTCACTCCCGCCGTCAAAAAGCGTATCCGCAGCCTCCAGTGCATCCCCGATCTCATGAAGCCCGAGGAACTGGCCAGTGTGATCCTCTTCCTGTCCAGCTCCGCCAGCGTCGGAATGACCGGCCAGGAACTCCTCGTCGACCGCGGTTGGCAGTATTCGTGATCGTTGGTATTCATTCAATTTCCTGAGTGCCAACCGGATAATGATATTTTTTCCCTTTCATCATCACAAAATCTGGTTCATGTGAGATCCGGCTGCACTGAGCTTCATTTCCTCTGTAACTAAAAAACTTCAATTCCCGCCAATAAATTTTATTGTCGAGATGGGGCAGGATGGTCATTCATCCCTCGGATTGCGGTATTCATCACATTGAAATAGTCAAAATCCGCAGCACAGAGGAAATTCGTCATATGAAATCTACTCTGAACCGTCCATGGTCGTTCAGCATTCTATTTTCACTCAGTGCCATTTTCGGCGCTGTCGGATTTCTGGGAGCTGCGTCACTCCGTATTACGTTCACCACAGAAGACAACGGCCTCCCGTTGGAAATGGACTCATTCTGTCATCGGAATTCTGCAGGGCAAATATATTCCCTGAACCGCCTTGACTGGTTGGCCTCGGATTTTTCTATTACTGCTCAGGATGGAGGCGTGTTTGAATTTCCAAAGTCCACCTCATTCATATCCCGGACCGGTGGGGAACAGACCCTTTCAGGACTGTCCCCAGAACGCATCAGGGAAATCACTTTTCACCTTGGGCCTGACAAGGCGACCAATGCCCGGGATCCCTCCTCACACTCCGCTGGTAGTCCTCTCAATCCCAATATAAATGGCTTACATTGGAGTTGGCAGGAGGGATATATCTTCATGGCAATTGAGGGACTTTGGAGAAGTGATGATGACCAGGCACCTGGAGGATTTGTTTATCATTATGCCAGGGATAAAAACCGGATGAAAATCATTCTGCCGGTTGATATTGAGCTGACTGAGGAAACGCATGTGGTCATCTCTCTTTCTCCATGTCGAATACTTGAAAATATCTCATTCACTGATGATGGTGTTTCGACCCATTCCTCTGATGGCGATCCAATAGTTGACAAAATGAGATCTGCTTTGCCGGCTGCTTTCCGGGTTGTTGAAATTGGCCATGGAATTGGCCCTGCTGTTTCTGAATCCCTCAAACCAATTGATCTTCCGGCCAACCCAAAGCCTTTCCCTGTTGTGCTTCCATCGTATGTTCCGATCCCGCGTTTTCCTGCTGACAATCCCATTCTTTCATCGCGTGTGCATCTCGGCGAGGTCCTCTTTAATGATCCACGACTGTCCCGCACCGGCACGCTCTCATGTTCTTCATGTCATAAGGGTGATGAACTTTCGGATTCACGCCGCTTCAGCACAGGGGTTGACGGGTTATCGGGCCATCGACACGCCATGCCTCTTTTCAACCTTGCATGGAAATCGCGATTCTTCTGGGATGGCCGGGCCGGTTCACTTCGCGAGCTGGCTCTCATGCCGATTCAGGATCCATTGGAAATGGATGAAAAGCTGGTTAATGTCGTGCATAAACTCGAAGCCGATCTGAATTACCGGAAATTATTCAATGATGCCTTCGGGGCTGGCGGGATTACTCCACTCACAATTGGGCTTGCCATCGAGAATTTTCTTTTAACGCGTGTGAGTTTCAATTCCCGATTCGATCGTTCATTTGCCGGGTTGGAAAAACTGACCCCGGATGAGAAACGTGGCCTGGAACTCTTCTTCACTGAATTCGAGCCAAGGCTGGGAAAGTACGGTGCAGACTGCTTTCACTGCCATGGTGGTGCTCTCTTCACTGATCACAGTTTCCACAACAATGGTATCGCTCCATCAGATGACATCGGACTGGAGTCTGTCACCGGTTCGGCTGCGGACCGTTACAAATTCAGCACTCCCTCCCTGCGCAATATCGCGAAGACCAGCCCATATATGCATGATGGACGCTTTTCAACCCTTGATGAAGTTATCGATCACTATAATGCTTCCCCGGCATCCACAGAAACATTGGACCCCAATATTGCCAAACACCGGAGCGGTCTTCGGTTGTCCGACCAGGACAAAAGCGCCCTCGTTGCTTTCCTGAAAACGTTGTGAAAAAGCTCCATGAAAATACCCATTGGCAATGAATAGGATCTTTGGGCATTGCCGACGGCTGGATCATCAAGCATAATTAGTTCAGCCCTCAAAGTATGGAAGCTCCAAAAAAATATACAACGCAGCCAGCACTGAGCTGGTGGCTAATATTTATTTTCCTTTGGAGCGGCGTCATCATTCTCTTTACCCTGCAGATTCAGATCGTTGCTGATTTCTCATTTCCTGAGGCGTTCATCCGAAGTGCTTTGCGGTGGTGCCCGTGGGTATTACTTTCTCCTTTAATTTTCGCTCTGACAACGCGTTTTCCAATGGAGCGAAACCAAAAGTTGTTCTGGAACATTCTGATTCATATTGTTTTGTCAGTTGTATTTGCGATTTCAGCTCACACCTTGGTCGATAATGTGATTATTCCCATGGAGGATCGCATGAAGTCAGCTGATTCACGTAACTCTTCACAATCAGTCAGTGTCCAAAGGGCTTTCCCGTCGAGGGACCATGGGCCGGCTCCTCGTCCTGAATTCCGACCCGGTCCGCCACCTCCGCCCCGGAGTAGGCGGTTGACGAGTTCATCATGGCTGATTAATTCCATCTCGCATCTCCCACGCACGCTGCCCATGTATTGGGCATTGGTTGGAATTCAAAGCATGATCTTATTTGCATCCAGACTGGGACACCGTGAACGGGAATCAATGGCATTGAAGGCCTTACTGGCAAATGCTCAATTGGATGCACTTAAAAATCAGCTTCAACCACACTTTCTCTTTAATACGTTAAATGCAATCTCGGCCCTCGTTCATAGTGATTCAATGGCTGCCTCCCGCATGATCAATCATCTCAGCACTTTGCTCCGGGGCGTCCTGAATGAAAAAAATAATAACGAACTTCCCATCCCGCGCGAGCTGGAACTTCTTCGTGCATACATGGCTATTGAAAAAGTCCGGTTCGGTGAACGGGTGAACTTTGAGGAAATTATCGGAGAAGATTGTCTTTCCGCCTCAGTCCCAACACTTTTGCTGCAACCGATAGTGGAAAATGCCGTGCGCCATGGATTGGAACCAACAGGGAAACCTGGTTTTGTCCGGGTGTCAGCAGAAAGGTGTGGCAACAATCTGTTGCTCAAGGTGGAGGATAATGGAGTCGGACTGAATGCCAGCAGAGCTGCAGGCATGGGCATCGGACTTTCCAATGCCAAGGCCAAGCTGGAAACCTTATACGGACACAATGGATACGGCTTGACGATTGAAGACAGACCACACGGTGGTACTTCTGTGGATATACAAATTCCTTTCAATAAACATGGTTCATGAATAACCGACTTCAGGCTGTCATCGTGGATGACGAGGCTCTCGGCCGCGAGCGTTTGCGCATGCTTCTAAATGATTTTCCGGATGTTGTCATCTGCGGGGAGTGTGATGGAGGACTTGCCGCAGTGGATGCCATCCGCAGAACAAGTCCGGATATCGTTTTTCTGGACATACAAATGCCTGAAGTCGATGGGTTCGGCGTTTTATCGAGGTTGAAGGAGATGAGTATTTCGTTTCCTTTTATTGTGTTTGTGACGGCGTTCAGCGATCACGCTGTGAGGGCATTTGAGGTCAATGCTATTGATTACCTGCTGAAGCCAGTTCTGCACGAACGTCTTGCCGAAACGATTCATCGCGCCAGAAGCCTCAAAGAGAGATCAGATTTTGAAGATTGGCGGACACGCTGCGCAGACCTGCTGGACACTATCCAGGATAATAATATAATACGTCAAATTGAGATCAGGTCAGTCGGCATGACTGAATTTGTCAATGTGGATGATGTTGTGCGACTGCAGGCTGATGGAAATTACATAGATGTCCATACCGCCAAAGGCTGCCACCTGGCCAGAATGACTCTGTCGGAGCTTGAAAAACAACTTGATCCGGCAGTCTTCCTTCGAATCAGTCGGTCAGCTGTTGTGAATTTAAAATATGTGCGGAGTATCAGATCCAATGGAAGACGGGGTTATGTTGTCCAGCTTCACGACGGGCAGGTGCTGGGAGTGAGCCGTGGAATCGATGAATTAAGGAAAAGATTGAAATTCACCTCCTAGGTGCAATTTCATCCCATTCTTTTCCTGTTTCATCCCACACAAGTGGAAAATCCAATTTGTATCCAGTATAGATGAATATCTTGAAATGAAAGCAATGGTTCCATTCAGGGACCGGCAATCAATTCACTATAAAATATGTCAAATTATGAAAACTATACTATTCTTGTTAACTCTACCGGTTGGGCTTTCCTCTGCGCCTCTGCTCGACTCCTGGTACACAAAAGACTCGGGGAAATACGCCCGGATCTGGGCGACCATTGAGGATGAAACTGCTGAAAAATCAGGCCAGGAAATCACTTCACTCACGACGTGGGATCGCTCTGATTATCCAGCCAACTTCGTAGGGCATGCTGCAGGTGATCAAACATTTCCTGTATACGCCGGGGTTCAGGAAATCCTGTTTGATGATGATTACGTTTATGTGCGTTCCACCGGCCTCCCGACTCATACCGCTGGGCCATGGTACGGTAATATCTATACGCGTGATGATTTATTTCCATCCTTTCCCGGAAACCAGAGTATTCTCTATAGATTTCCTCAAACCACATCATATGGTCCCGACTATAAAAGCACAAACCAGGCCAGCAATCCCGGAAATTGTGGGCTTTTTGTGAATGGAGTCCCACTCTACAACACAACAGACACATTTGGCTACAGTAATGCGGATGGTTCGGATGGTGGTCCCAGCAGCTCTGCAGGGCGGGGAGATGGTTACTGGAACCGCGATGCTTTTGTCAATGAGGGTCCCACTTTTGACTCCGGCAACTCACACCAGTCAAGGGAGAACCACCATTACCATGCAAGTCCAACGGCACTGCGTCATTTGCTGGGGGACTCAGTCGACCACGATCCGTCAGTTGTCTATACCGGGCTGGTCTCCAGGGGTGGCACAAGTCCATACACCGAGAATTTCAATGGTCGTCACAGTCCGATAATTGGCTGGGTGAATGATGGACTTCCGATGTACGGTCCCTACGGTTTCAGCGACCCTGCTGACCCGGGCAGTGGGGTCAGGTTGATGGTATCAGGCTATCAGAAACGCGATGGCAGCCATGGTTCATATGACATTCCGGCCAATGGCCGCAATCGCCTTCCCCAATGGGTGGTGAGCCTGGGAATCCGAGAATCCACGGATGTCCCCACCAATGTTACTGGTCCTGATGTCAGTGACACTTTCGTGCTCGGTCATTATATGGAGGATTACGCCTTCAAAGGTGACCTGATTGGGTTTGACTTGTATAATGGGACCGCAATTGATGGGGAATATATAGAGGGGACTCATTTTGACCTTAATGAATATAATGCCCGCTACTGTGTCACTCCGGAATATCCTGATGGCACGTGGGCATATTTTACTGCAATTCAACCCAATGGAGACCCGACTTATCCCTACAACCTCGCCCCTGCCTATTTTGGAATTCCCACATTGGCTGGCAGCGTTGGTTCGGTGCCTGCAAATGCTACTCTGCATTTTACCGGAGGGGCTTCTAAAGGTGATGGAGCCGTTGACATAAGTGCTGATCCAACCACTGGTGAAGTCACTATTGTCTGGGACAGTGTTGAAGGTGGTGTTTATCGTGTGGAAACAACAAAAGATTTCTCGACCTGGGACACGAGTGCCTCCTCATTTACTTCCGTATCCGATCAATTTTCCACCAGGGATGTGAGCTCATTGCCTGATGGGAGCACCACCTTGTTCTACCGGCTGAACAGGCTGTCGCTGAATCTCTATGAGGATGCATCCGGTGTTCCGGTTTCAGAGAGCAATGTGACCCACACATTCACATTCAGCGGAAATCTGCCGCCAGATGCAAGCCTGATCACGGGTGTGATTATTGGTACCGCGACAGGATATGTTGTGGGCTATTCTTTGTCCGGTACAACCGCCACGGTGGATGTGACCTTTGATGCGACAAGTCTCACTGCAGGCCAGAGCTACCGTGTAACACTGGAGGTGCCGGGACGCCCGCCTCAAATGCAGACTCAGAGTTTTACCTCAACTAATGAATACACTCCGGGCGGTGATTGATTCATCATGGAGGCTTAGTTGTCACTCCAATCCTGCCCGATCCGCCAGGGACGCACATCAGGTAATGTTCTGTCTTTAATAAATCAATTCCCGAAACCAATGTTTTTCACTGGTTTCGGGGTTTCTCATTATTTTTTCCAAAGTTGATTGAGATGAAGATGGGCCGGGTATGTCCGGAATATGAATATCATCTCAACAGTTATCCATGTGAGCTTGATAGGTAGATTTATCAATAATCAATATGGTGAATGCAAAGTCGTCAATCTCCTCTTCGTTATGCAGGCGGAGACGACAATGTGACCTGCCAGACACACTATCAGAATGGATCAAAACCCATGCTGCGTTTATTTTGTTTTTACCGCTTTTCCCCGACTCATCAGCACTACCTTTTCTCTGAGAAGAGTTGTCTCATCCCATGTAGACATCTCATGGGTGTGCGTCTCAATTGAGATGATGGTTAATGGAGACTTTCCCTGATTCCCGGTGGTAAGCCAGGAAATTGCACGTTTCTCAAAATCAGCCACGCCCCGTGATTCAGTGATTTTTCCATCTGGAATCAATACCCCTTTTCTGAATAAATCGGTCTTATCCTCATAGGCCACCATCATAATCAACGGGTTTTCCTCCCCGGGGAATTTCACCTTTGAAAAAATATAGCACCCATCGACGGTTTTTTCCTCAGCAATGAAATCCGGGCCGGTTACAAGCTTGTCGGCAGATTCTCCATATTGTAACGTTATCTTATACTCTCTGGCATCGGGGTATATTCTGAGAGCTTCAACCAGATTATCCCGGCTGTGCGGTTTCTCAGCAATCGCCCTGATCGCATCAGCATCAAGTCCGTAAAGTCTGGTGGAGAGGAATAACAGACTCAGGATGAAAAATTTCATTCTAACCTGGGAACTGGCTGAACGGCTCAGGGATTTCAATGAGTTGTGACGGAGTAAATAATTCTGCTGACTGTCAGCTGATGCCATATCCGGCTGAACCGGTGTGGTGGCGCCTTGTGGTCCTTTATTCATATCTGGCTGCTTATTGAATTGAATTGAAGTGCGGTCAATTTATTTTGAGTCCAGGGTATCCGTAAGGAATATATTCATTGAGTGATGGTTCATTGGGTTTGGGCATTCCCTTCCCCTGTGGGGCCGTTGTATGGATGGGGGAGCTGTCACTGTTTTCCCGGAATAAGTATATCGTCATAGTCCCATTGAGTTCTTATATGAGCGGGGTATGAGCGCTGTTTCAGGTGGCTTTCTGTTTGACTTGCGAAGGCTCATTCATTCTGGTCAGTGGTGATTTGCATATTCTTTCAGTGATCTGATGAAAACGGCAACATTTCTATTCCACCGGTCCGGTCTACCGTTCATCGACTGACCGGATGGGTGGTGTGCCATGCAGAATCTTATCCGGGGTAAATGTGTGCAGTAGTGAACCAGTTGTTTTACAGCATTATCACCAACAAATACAATTGCCTGAAGATGCGGGAAGACCAGGGGAATTAAATGATAAAACTTACTGGCCCGTTCAATCTCCTCCCTGGTAACCTTCGGGACTCCGATTGCGGATCTGCAGATCCAGGGAATAGTATTCCAAAGAATCACGTCGGATAAATCCATCCGTGCCTCAAGAAGCTGCTTTTTAAGATTCCGCGCACTGGGATCAGGGTTGTTGAGCGAAATCACGCCAGTTTCCAGAACCTTTGGACCAGGTGCCTCAAGAAGGAACAGGAAACGCGATTCTGATGACACTCCATATGAGAGATCGAAGTCTGGAATCAGGTAGCCGGACCCCATCACGCGCTCCAGTGATATTCTGTAATCCTTCAGCGTCATGTTTTATCAGTCCGACTTCACGGGTGCGGTGGCGGTTTCAAATTTTCTCAAAAAATCATTTTCCCTGAAATTGATGTTTTACCCCCGGTCCCAGATCAATTTTTGTCTATAATCTTTTCAAAGTTCCTATATTTTCCTGAAGTGTAGACTTTTTGAGATAGCCTTGACGAAATCGATGAAAAACTCCGGTAGAAGTCCCTGGTGCAATTTGAATGCGCTAAGTCGGGCTAAGGAAATTTCAGGAGCCACAGGATTGCTGCAACATAGATGCTTGTGACCTTATTCAAAGATGGAATCAATTATGGCGAGCCCAGTTGAACCAAGCTCTATGCCCAGTCTGTTTATGGGGTTTATGTTATTTCCGTGAATGACAGCCCATGCGAAAACCCCTTCACCGAGTCCCTGAAATGCTCCAGCTTTTAAAATCAGTTCACCTGGAAGAAGGGTGACAGTATCAGGCCAGTTGGCCCCGAAAAATGTGCCCAGCATATCATTGACAAACTGGTTGCAGTACCGGCTCTTACCAGGAAAGAGACTGTAATCACCATATGTCTGCATATCTCCGCTTAAAAAATTAATCCAGTTGGTTGTACTGGAGAAGCCCATTTTCTGCATGAGGCAAGCCCGGATATCCGGCGTGGCATCTTTGCGGCTCATAAAGTCCCTGATTTGTGCTCCGGAATAATTATAGTTACTGTTGTCAAAGCCCTGCATTTCAAGGAGTTTATTGAGTAACCTGATGTCCTGTGCCTGATTGCCCTTAAGGCGGACCATGCCTAAAAGGTTTTTATTTTTGGGATAATCTCTGAAGTTATCATAGAATACACCTTTGACGGCTCCCTGATTGCTCACTCCGAAGGCCGAGCCTACTGGATTGAAATCAAACTGGGCGTAGCCAGCATGGTTTCCTGCGGCGTCGTAGATATCCACGGCAATTTCAGTGTGAATTGAACTTGTTTGTAAAATATATGCATCTCGTCCATCCGGATCACTCATACCCACTGGATTATTTCTGGCGTAAGCATAGGGATTGAGTTGTTTGGCTCCAAGAAACCTTCTTACCGGGTCTGGTGACAAAAACCGTCCCAGCTGGCTGTCGAAAATGCGGGCGCTCATTCTTATGAGTCCCTCTGCCCCTGTATCCGACAGATGTCCGAGTGCCCCCTGGAATTTAAATGGCTGCATTAATGTCGTTTGTTCTGATAGCAGTCTTCCATATGGATCGTAATAATACTGTGCCATTATGTCGCCCGTAGAGCTGGTCACATAATTTGTGTTACCGCGTTCATCAAACAGGTAATCCAATCTTTCACCGGTGTCAGGATTGACTGCATATAACAGATAACCTGATGGTGAATAGATAAATATCAGATTCTGGAGTATCGACGTATTGCCGCTTATGGAATGCAATGTTGGGCGTGCCGTCGCATAGTTCCATGTCAATTCGGCACTCTGCCCATTGGAATTCTGACTGACAGGATTTCCTTCGGAATCGTATTCCCATGATGTTATGTTCTGGCCATCGATGATTGTTGTCAGTCTGTTGGCGGCATCCCATTGTAATATGCGCTTTCCATCGGATATGAGCCTGCCTCTTGGATCCCAGGTCATGCCAGTGATCCTCGATGAGGGATCCGGATTCCAGTCCTCGGTTCCTGAAACCAGGCTGAATTGAGGACGGGGATTTCTCTCAATCCCCACCAAGTGGCCCGAAGAATCGTGGCGTAACCGGATTTCGGAGATAATGGATTCACCTCTGTGGTGTGTGCGTCTGATTTCCTGCCCATTTTCATTGTATTCAATGGATGTATGGGTCCCAGAGCTTCGTTGTACTTCTGTCAGTTTACCGGACTGATTGTATACGAGTGTCGTCTTGTGTCCGAGCCAATCGGTGATATCAGTCAGTAATCCACGGGTGTCATAGGTATATGCTATTGATTTGTCTTCTTCAAACCCAAGTGAGGAAAGTCTGAATTCAGAATCGTATGCTGCGGCAATTCCATTACTTTCCAGGATACTGCCATTTCGGGTGCTGAATTTCAGTGCGATACCGGCTGAGGTAATTTCACCGTTTTCAGGGTCTAAGCCCAAATTGACATTGAAGTTCTGTGGGTGTTCGAGTGAGGCAATTGTGTCCTGATCAGAGTAGGTGATCTTCATTGAGTCACCAGAATCCGGGAACATAATTTCCGTGAGCCTGCCTCGTCCGTCATAGGAACGTGTTTCTCTGTGGCCAGACGGATCTGTTGTTGCCGTCAGTTGTGCTGCGGCATCATATTCAAAAAGCCACTGATTTCCCAGTGAGTCGCGGAGGCTGGTCAGGTTTCCCAGGCTATTGTAAGTGTAGTTGATAGTTCGACCTGTTGGATCGGTGAATTGCTGGAGTTTTCCAGCGGCATTGAAGGATACGGCTGATTTATTCCCCTGCGGGTCCACCGCTGCAATGGGGTCTTTGGTATCACTGAATTCAAATTGATATGTGCCACGTCCAGGTATTGTCACGCTTCGGATAACCCCCTCCCAGTCTCGAAGCAGCTCAAGAATCTCACCATCGGGTGATTTGGTGGAAACCAGATCTCCGGATGGAGTGTAGGTCTGTTCCCACTTGTTCCCTTTTTCATCGATATAGGCGGATGGATAATTGAATCTGTCATAAAGAATTTCAATTTCTCCGCCGGTTGAGTCGGTGATTTTCACAGGTTTTCCAATGCTGTTATATTCTGCGGTACGTCTGTAATCATCCGGTCCTGAGATACTCACCAATCTGTCCATTGAATCGTATGAATAGGTGATGACTCCCCCCCCAAGGCCGGTATATTTCTTCAGGTTTCCGTTTTTGTCATATTCCAGGGTAGCGGAATTGCCCGATTCATCCGAGGCCGATACAATTCGATTTGCGGCATTGTATTCCAGTCTTAGTGTCACCGTGCCTGCTTCCGTGACTTTGTTTAACCTTCTGAGGTTATCGTATTCATATTCATTGCTGTAGCCGTTGGGGTCTGTCCAAGCAGTGAGATCGTGCTGGTTATTGTAGGTGAATAACTCAGTGCCTCCGTCGGGATGGATGATTTTGACGGGTAATCCGGAATTATTGTACTCATAAGTGGTTTTATTTCCGAGTGGATCTGTAAAGCCAGTCAGTCTGCCTGCCTCATCATATTCATAGAATTGAATGGAATTTTGTTGCGGGCTCAGGGCCGAGATGAGTGGAAAATCAAAACCGAGCAGTGAATAGGAGGAATATGATGCTGTCTGTCTGAGGCCATCAGGGGTGATGATTTCCGTCAGTTCTCCCGTGACAGGGTCATGACTCACCTTCAGTTCACTGCCATTTCTCAGTTGTGAATCTGTCTTCCTTCCTGCATCGGAATACTGGTATGATTTCTCAATTCCATCTCCGAAGTCGATGGATTCGAGATTGCCATTTGAATCGTAATGATGGGTCTGATTACGTCCCAATGGATCGGTTATAGTGACATGTCCGGGGGTGTAGTTATAGACATAGGCACCCTCATCCGCATTTGTCTGTCTGATGACACGTCCCGATTCATCGTATTCCTGCTTTATGGGAACATTCCCTTCGGGTTTCCTGATTTCTGTCAGGAGTGCCAATTGAGCTTTAGTGAAATCATACTCATACTGTGTGGTATTCCCAATAACATCAGTCACCTGTGTCAGAAGATCCCCGATATGCCGGAAACGAACAGTTCTGACTCCATCGTTGATTTCAGACACATGGTGAAAGCCGGAATACACAAAGTTGATCTGACGTCCACGGTTGTCAGTGACTGATGTCAGGGCGCCAGCTTCGTGAGTCAGTATCAATTCATTTCCTCTCCCATCGGAAATTCTGATGAGATTGCCCGATGCTGAGAATTCAAGGACCATTGAATTTCTGGGATCGGCAAACAGCCATGCACTTTCGCCTTCATCGCCTTCACGCAGTCGGAAATTGGTTTCTTCAGGTTTATTCCTCTGCCATTCACCGTCCTGGTTCTGGCTGAATGATATAATTTCCCCACCCGGATATATGACATCGACAAAATTGTCTGAGTGTAGAAGCTGGTAATCGAAATTGTGGCTCCAGTTCCGGCCCATGTCATTCTGTGAGAATCCCGCCTGCGAACTCCTCGATGCGTAGAATCTTCTGAAATGAAGATTCATACTGCCGCCGAGATCCAGGTCAGGATTTTCATAATGAATAAATTCCCCTGTGTATGTATTTACCGGATCCCCGGTGGCGACAGAATTTGTATGATTGAGTCCGGATTCAGGTTCATCTTCCTCTTCGGCAACCACTTCAATCTGAAATACGCAGTCCCCTCCCTGATCATTGGGTTCGTAAAACCAGTTAGCCTTGACTGATGTCTTCCCGACACTTTTAGCCAGGATGACCCATTTGGCTTCTTTGAAAGTTTCCTGGTAATGCAGGTTGATATTTTCAGGGAGAACGACTGCAATATTCGGGTCTGGATATTCCTTAATACCATAGACACTTTCTTGGTCTTCTCTGACATCGGCTTTTATGACAATGGTGCCTCTTTCGCCCACAGTCAGTTTCAAGCCCGGGCCACATCCATGTGCCCCGATATTCTGAATACCCACCAGTCCGGTAAATCCAATAACCAACATGGGAGCGATGTGTCTGATAAATTTTATGATATTCATGATACCAATTTAATTACCCGTGGTCGGTTCACTGAAAATTCACCCGGTAGAATCGGGCATTATTTTCTGTGGAGATGGGCAGCACGAATTCCTCGATGCCAGTCCCTGTTGCTGTATGGATCAGTTGCCAATCCCTGAGATTCCGACTTTCCTGGATGGTGTATTCTCCGGACAGCGGCTTTTCAAATCTGATGACAACATTGTCCTGCACCAACAGAACTTCAGGGGAAGGCTGGAAAGTTGTGACCGACCTTCTCAGGATATTTCCCGCCCCATCGTATTCATATTTCAGGGTGATACCATTCTCATACCGGACTTCGATCAGCTGCCCATCGACATCATAGGCATACGTCTCTTCGGGAAACGTGACCCACGGAGTGATAAGTATAATAATGGCGGGTAAGATGGCTGCCGACAGATGGGATTGCCAGGGTGACAGTTTTCCCCCCCCTGCCAGTGCCCGGGAAATATGACCTATCCGGAATTGCATGCCTCCAGCAAAATCCGACCGTCATCCCCTGTCAATAAAATTGGCGTTGAGCCCTGGACGGATCCATGATCATCATTCCCTGATGCATCGAACACGGATCCGGGCAGGCTGCATTCCGGTGGTAATATGCCCCCGGACAGAATCCGCGTGTCAGTCACTTGAATTCAAATCCCTGCAGACGGCCTGATTCAGGAATTCTTTTCATGCTAAGGTCGTATATCCACTCATGATGGCTCATGACGTGGAGTGGTGTTTCTGCGAGATTTATTTCCGGGTAGACGATACGCTGCCATGGTCTTCCATTCATGGACACTTTTGTTTCCGCATAAACAGCGGGCCGGTTTCCATTCATTGCCTCCCATCTGTCAGCCAGATGGACCGCATATTGTCTGAGAAGGAACGGCTGGGTGCTCATATGCATTGCCTTGGAGGTATTGAGTTCACCCAGATAATGCCATCTGATCATGGGAGGCAATGCGGGGTTGTCTGGCTGGTCGGTGACAGCCGTGGCCGGAATCCGGTTTCCATTGATTCCGGGCACTGGAATTTCAACAAAATAGACAATAGCCGGATTTCCGCCCCGGTGGTCATATCTGCTGTCAAAATCACTGACCGTCAGGCTGCCGGGATGCCACAGATGGGTGTTTATTTTTGCCATCATATCCGATCCACTGGATATAAGGGCATTGTCGGTGATAATAACCAGTGGTTCATCAGGGGGACGAAAACCCTCCAATTGAAATGGATGAAGTCTGGAAATAAGAGGCATCAATTTGCGATCTCCAATCGGCCCGTGTCTGCCCAGGATATCCGAGAGAATCTGACTATCGGATCCGGATGTGCCATTTGCCTTGATATTCAATGCATTGCGCCAGCCTTCAATAAGTTGCCCGGTGGAAATGGACAGTTCCACTTTATCTGGTCTCCGGTCATAGTGTTTATCCCAGAATTCATAGATTATCTTCAGCGACTGACGCAGGGTTGATTGACCGGTTTCGCGAGCCAGGACGGATGGATTATAGACAATTCTCTGTCCCGTGAGAGGTTCATCGACAATCATCAGTGCGGGAAGATTCTCCCATTGGATATCTTCATTCCGAAGCTGCCTGTATATCACCGGCTCGGCTTTTGATTTATCCCAGTGCATGGCAAAACGGTTTTCAGCCGACTGGTGAACAAGATTTTTATCAAGTATCCTGAGATCTACAGGCGCGCTGCGATAGACTTCCGCTTTGAGCCGCCAGCTGAAAGCCAGGCCTTCAAATGTGAAACGCGCATCTCCCGGAATCACAAGGTGTCGGAGTGGCAGTGCGATCTGAATCAGGACCCATAGTCCCAGCAATGTGGATACCCAGGCGTTCATTTTTCCTGGCGCCATGTCTGTCTTCAGCCTTGGCTCCTCTGGTTGAGGCAGGGAAATGCCAGACCATTTCAATACTTTAACTGGCCAGTCGGGGGAGAAAAAAATGAATGCTGTCAGCACCCCCAGCAGGGGAAACCATCCGATGTCCCTGAACAGGAGAAAGTGGTTCATCGTGTGGAATGCCACCATAAATATCATTCCGGTTTTCCGCCAGCGGCTGACAAGCAGCACAAAACCAATAGAAAGATCAAACAGAGCTCCCGCCCAGCTCAGGAATCCAGCTGCTGCCTTTGTCGATAGCACTGATGACACCACATGCGGAAATTCAGATATATGTGGCTGCGACAGAAAATATCCAACCGGCTGAAAGTCAAGAAGCCAATCCGCATTCACCTTCGCCAACCCGGCGTAAAAATATGTGATCACCAATTGGATTCGGAGAATTGAAACAGACCAGAGGGGAACCAGGCCATCCCTTCCATGGGACCACTTGAAAATCCTGCCATCGAGACTCCATCGTCTGGCAGCTGGAAGCAGGCACATCATCAGCCCGATGATGGACATAAGATAATAATGGCTCATCCAGTATGTCCGGGTGGATTCGACCAGGTAAAAATACATCCAGCAGACAAATCCAATCACGGCACTGATCCGGTAAAAAAGCCCGGCGGCCATGGTGAGTCCGGCCAGTCCCATCGATATGGCCAAAATATTGATCCATACCGTAGGCAGTAATGGTATCCATTCAAAACCGGGATATGGAAAATGAAAGGCTCCTTCCGGAAGCCTGTAATATACATCCAGAGGCACCATGCCCGAGGAACTGTTCGACGGCATGAAAAGTGTGACAGACTCCAATGCCAGTATGACTCCATAGCACATACGGAATACCGCCAGTGACGCTCCGTCCACAAAATTGCCTGAATTCCTAACCCATTCCCCGGCTAATTCGATCAGTCTGGTTCCAATCATCAGTCCGCCACACTAAACAGCCAACAGCTTGATTGGATTGGAGAAACAGAACGGGAGTTGGAATAAATATACATAATGGCTGGTATTTCATAATATTTGATTCCGACAGGTCTGGCATTTACAGGAAGCGGAGATTTTCCGGCATTTATGACTTACAAATCCAGGGATGATAATTCATTGAGATCGGGAATTGAGGTTTCTGGAATTAACTTTCTGGATGCCAGAGTTATTGAAATGGAATTGAGGCGGGTCAGAATATTTTGTTCCAGCATGGATTTGATGGGGACAAAATTCTGATGATGATTGAGGTTGGATTTTCAGGAGGAAAATTGGCAAAAAAGTGCTGGCAATCAGGATAACGATGGGGTTCTATGGAAGTTCAACTACGTTGTCCCTGTAGCTCAATTGGATAGAGCGGCGCTCTCCTAAAGCGAGGATCTGGGTTCAATTCCCGGCAGGGGCACCATTCTTTCTCCCTTCCACACCAGGCAGGTCATCCGGTTCAGTTTTTATCAGACAATGAGAGGCTGGGTATCCGATGAATGGGGGGATAGTGACCTTGAAGTCCCGGCCAGAACTGGTGGTTGTGGCTGAGTGATGCGGGATTTGTCGGGACTTGCAGACTCGATTGGGAGAGTTTTTTTCTGATTCCTACGGATGATTTCGATTCTGGCAGTGATGGCGAAGAGTATCATCCAGAGCATGAGATTCCGGGGCTGTGTCAGAACGCGTTCGAGGTGACTCTGGGTGTAGTTGAGAAAGCACCCCATGGCGATGCCAACTGAAATGAGCCTCCAGTAAATATCCCGGCAGTCGATGACGGCTCTCAGATTTCTGGTCAGTGCCACTGCGATGAGGATGAGGTAGGCAACCAGGCCAAGCCAGCCATTTTCAGCTATGAGCAGGAAGTAGTGGCTTTCGACGGTTGAGTTGACACGGGAGATATCAATTTTGTGTCCGCGCTGTCGCAGCCAGTCCCAGACGAAATCGGCGTATGGATAGGGGTCATTGATGACGGTGGCGTAGTTATTCCATCCGACTCCAGTGGGGAAGTCTTTGACCATAGCCATTGCGGCCTCGTTGAGGACTTCTCTGTATTCTTCGGAAGCGATGTTTCCTCTGTCATTGAACCGGCTGATGATGGTGTCGAGAGAGATGAGTCCGCCAAAGAGTCCGCAGACTGCCAGGACAGCAATGAGGGCATAGCGGTGAGCCGAGGGCTTCTGGAGCTGGCTGAATGCAATCATCATAGCCACACCCGCAGCAAATATGAGCAGGGATGCCCGGGAGAGGGCGGCAACAACCACAACACTGCAGGCGAGAAATCCCATGAACAGCCATTTGTTTCTCGGGTGAGTGGGGCCCAGACTGAGTGCCAGCAGTGGCATGGCGATCAGGTTGGCGTACATGGCCAGAGCATTCTGGTGCTCAAAGGTTCCTTTGGCCTGGTATTGACCGTCAATATATTTGGATTTGAGGACGACAATCGCCTCCCAGACGAGCACACCGGCCATCACACGAAAGAAAAACAGAATCCGCTTCCGGTCCTTCAGGTAGGAATAAGCCCCAAAGAAGATGCAGAGAATAAAGAGCATCTTATGCATGGCCATGAGGTGGAGGCCGGGTTCAATGGCCGAGGTGATACTGAATGAGCTGGCGAGCCAGTAGAGCAGGTAGAGAAACATGCCCGGGGGAAGGACTTTTTTCGAGAAGGGCTTTTCAAGGAAGGCCGCCACCATAAGGGCGATACCCAGGGCGTGGTTGAAGTAGAAGTGGTAGCCTTTGGCGTGCCCCCGGTAGGTTTCAATGGAATCGAGGGTGAGTCCCCAGTTACCGGGACCCAGGAATCCATTGATGGTCATGGCGCACATCAGAGTAAAGACAGCATCCTGCCAGCGCGGACGACTGCGGATGAGCGCCCCCAGCAATGGCCCACCCACTGGAAAAACCAGCAGGATCACCAGGGCTTTGATAAATTCCTTTGCTTCCATAATCTGAAACCCGTTCGGTCTACTGGCACGATTCGTGCCATGACTCCAGTGTCCGCAGGACATCCCATTTTCAGGAAAATGCAGATATATGTAAGAAATTCGGCAGGGATTGCGGAATATGGAGTTGAAAAGAATGAGTGAGATGCATGGAAACTGCACGAGTTGCAATGCACCTGCAAGGTCGGCCCTCTACGGAGTGCCTCTGTCCGCCCTGAGCCTTAAGCAGTGGCTCAGTGAAATGGAATCAGCCATTGGGGAGCGTTCGGGAAAAGTGGCCTGCACGGCTAATATCGATTTCATTGTGAAGTCGGGTGAAGACATTCAACTGCGTGAGATTTTGTGTCGTGCGGACTGGGTCCTTTGCGATGGCACACCGGTGAAGTGGCTGAGCCGTCTGACGGGGCCACCCCTTCAGGAGAGACTTGCCGGCAGTGATATGGTGCCTCACATTCTGGAACTGGCCCATATAAAGGGCTATTCGGTCTTCGTGCTGGGGGGGCGTGAGGAAGTCAATTCTCAGGCTCTGGAAAAGATCCGCAGAGATTATCCGGGGATTTCCCGGGTGGATGGATTTGCCCCGAAGTGGGCACCACTTGAGTCCATGCCCCATGAGGTGATCAATCATAAAATCCGCGAGGCCAGTCCGGATATTCTTATGGTGTGTCTGGGGTGCCCCAAGCAGGAGAAGTGGATTGACATGAACCGTGGCGAATGGAATGTCGGCGTGGCGCTGGGGCTGGGAGCCTGCGTGGATTTCATGGCGGGTACAAGATCGCGTTCACCGCAATGGATGCGTCGTGCCGGTCTCGAATGGGTATATAGGCTGATGCAGGAACCCTTCCGTCTCTGTGGGAGATACGCAAGAGATATTGCCGGCATGGGACGTCGGCTCGTGGCTCAGTACCGCCGACGTGCACGGCACGGGCGCGATTATTCATTCCCGGCCGGAGCGGCCAATATTCAGATGAGATATCTGATTGATGGGGACCGCCGGGTTCTGAGGCTTGGGAAAAGTCTGCAGGCGGGCCAGTGGCATGAAGTATGGCAGGCCTACGGACTTCTGGGAGTGGGCCCGGGTGAAGAGCTGGAGCTGGATGTGAGCGAGCTGGAACACACGGACAGCTGGGGAATGGGATTGATGATCAGTTTCTGGCGCGAACTCCGTAAGACGGGTGGGACACTGGCACTATTGAATGCGCCAGGCTGGCTGATTGATCTGGTGAGTGAGTGGGGCTGGACGGAACTTCCGGGTTGGGAAATGCGGACGGCGGATATTGATGTGACTGATTATCACATTGCCGGAGTGGAGACACTGATGAGGAACGGGTTCCATGAGTCGCATAGTGGTTTTGATGAACTGCTACGGCTGGCCCATCTTTATACCGATGAGAATGTGGAAATGCAGCGCAGACCCATCATTCGGTGTGATATTGGGGAAGGGGAATCCGACGCCGGTCACCCATCTGACAGCCGACATGCGGAGGAAATATGGATCGGCCAGTAATAGGCATGAGTGCTCTGATGATCCAGCGGGGTCGGGGGGGCATTGGCAAATGGGTGGAGCAGGTTGCCGATCACCTTTCCAGTCCTGAAAGAGGGTTGGATCTGGAGCTTTACGTCCTCGAGAAAGATGTGTCTCTGTTCAAGTCACTGGCAGAAAAGGGGAATGTCCGGCTTGTATCTGTTGCAGAGATTTTCCGCGGAGCTGTTATGAGCTGTCTGTGGCATCAGATCGTGTGGCCGGTTCTGGCTTTGATCAGGAGAATTGATGTCGCCCATGTGCCGAGTTACCGGCGCATGCCGGCATGGATGCCCTGTCCGACTGTGGCCACCATCCATGATCTGGCTCCCTTTGAACTCAGTGGCAAATATGACTGGATGCGCAATGCATACGCGAGGCATGTGGTGCCCTGGCTGGCGAGGAGAATGGATCATATTGTCGCAGTGAGTGAGGATACTGCTGCGGCAGTCCGCAGGCATCTCAGGGTTCCAGACCATCGGATTTCAGTGCTTCTGAATGGCCTTGATCCCCAGTTCAGGCAGATGGATGAAAGCAGGAAACGCGAGGCTCAGGAGGCCGTTGCCGGGACATTCGGATTGGGATCAAAATACTGGCTTTATGTGTCACGGCTCGAACATCCCGGCAAAAACCATTGCCGTCTGATTGAGGCCTTTGAAATATTCTGCGACCGACTGGGACCGGAGGGAGAAAGTTTCCAGCTTGTCCTGGCCGGTGCCGATTGGCATGGGGCGGAAAATATTCATCAGAAAATCCGGAGTTCACTAAGGCACCAGCAGATTGTGACGACTGGATATATCAACAGTTTCGAAATATATGGATTATATTCGGGCTGTCTGGGACTTACTTTTGCTTCGTTATGGGAAGGATTCGGACTTCCGCTGGTTGAGGCCATGGCGATGGGAAAGCCTGTATTGGCATCGGGCCTTGGGGCTCTGGGGGAAGTGCTGGGTGAAGCGGGAATCCGGACTGATGTTGAGGACCCGCAGCAAATTGCCGAAGGAATGACAGTGATATTCAGGGACAGGGATAAAAGGGAATCAATGATCAGAGCCGGTATCAGCCAGGCTGATTTATTTGATTGGAATCACACGGCAGATGGACTCATCGGGGTATATCATCAGAGTCTGTCGAAGCGCTCAACCACCAGGGAGAGCTCGTCTTATTTTTCAATGAAGCCCCGAAACAAGGAGCTTTGAGACATGTCTGGAAATCCACCGGTTTCATACAGGCACCAGCCTGAGGATAATGATCTGCCAGCATTGAATCCCCAACCGGGAGATGTTGCCGAAGGAGCGAAGCTTCCATTTGACCCGATGCGGGTGCTGCTGGTGACGCAGCGCTATTGGTATGTACCTGTGGTTGTGGGGCTGGTGTTCGGAGTTATCGCCTTTGCTATGGCGAGGGGATACCTTTCGGCTGAATATACAGACCGGCTGATGTTGATACCGAACGAGGTGCCCACTAACCTGCGCGCCAATGAATTTGGTGAGTCCTACAAGCCACTTGAACTGGAGGCGGATACATTTCTTTCACTGATTCATTCCCGTCGGGTCCTGGCGGGAGTCGTGCGGCGTCAGCCAGGGGAGAGCGAAGTGACTGTCGAGGATCTGAGAAACCGCCTCCAGCTCGAGCACGATAAAAAAACGGGGATCATCCGGGCTGAATACCGGACTGCCGGCGGGCGCGAGGAAGTCATGTCGGTTCTCGAGGCCTACGGTAGTGAAGTGGAACAGTTGAGCATGCTGCTGCAGGTCGAAGAGGCTCAGGATGTGGTCCGGTTTCTGGACCGGCAGTTGATCAAAGCTGAAGCCGAGCTTAGTGACCACAAAGTGCAGATGCGGGATTTTCTGTCCCATCACAGGTATCTGGATGGCACGCTGGAAATGGAGGCGGATCTGAGGACGCGCAACGAAGCGACCTTGCGGCTGCAGACCGCTTCCGCTGAACTCTCGACTGTTGATCAGACAATCGCATCGCTCCTCGATATACTCCGGGACCACCATCCTTATTTCACGCAACTGGAATCAGCCAGAGCGCAATTGTCCCAGCTGCGGATGGGTTACACCGACGAAAATCCACTTGTCGTCAACCAGCTCGAAATTGTTCAAGGCATCGAAAAGAAAATTCAGGACGAACTCGGGCCGGAAAGCTTGTCGGGCACCTCTCCGGAATTCACCCGGGACGGATTCACCAACACCGTATTTCTGGATCTCATCAAAGCGCAGTCCGGCAAATCACGGCTTCAGGCCGAGGTGTCGACACTCCGTGAGTTTCTGGCATCCGTGGAGGAACGCATGAGCCGCATGCCTCAACTCAATCAGACATACGCCAAACTCAATAAAGAGGACGGGAGGCTCCAGACGGTTGTCGATCTGATCAAAGCCCGCAAGCACGAGGCTGAAATGTATATCGATGAGGTCATTCCAGCCTATAAAGCTTTCGAGGGGGCGGTTTACGAGAGTGTCGAGGAGATGGCTCCTGACAATATGCTGCTGGCCATTGCCTTTCTCGGAATTGGATTCGGGGCCTCGGCGGCATTTCTGATTCTGGTGATTTTTGAGCTGATGAATGACCGTGTGGTGACCACCGGGGATGTCTCGCGACTGACCGGACTGGAGGTACTGGGTGGCCTGACCGAGTGCTCCCGGAATCGGGGTGGCTCAGACAGCGGTCCGAATGATGGTGGCCGGAATGCGCTGGATTCACCTGAAGTGACCCGATGGAGTCTCGCACTCTGGAAAAAGATGGAACGGCGTCTGGATGCTCAGGCGGGAAGTTCATCAAGTATCATGATCAGTTCGTTGGATCATGGAGATGGCAAAACCACGTGGATTGGTCTGCTGGGTCGTGCGGCCCAGGCCAATGGAATGCGGGTCATGGCTTTTGTCGATCGTGTTCCCGCCTGCGGAGAATGGACAACAATCCGCATGGAAAGGTTTCTTGAGCACCCTCAGCTGGCGATGCAGGAACTGTCCAGTGAATCAAAGTCGCCGAGTCCGGTTGCTGTGCTCCTGCCCGATGGGTGGTTGTGGACCCGGCGCCATCAGGCCCAGCTCAAGCGGGCCGTCGCCGAGGTTGAGTCTCACGGACGGATTGTCTCATTTATTGAGGTAGTGGATCCGCTGCAGGATGAGAACATGCTCTTTATATCCTCAGCGGCCAATGTTTTCTGGATGGCGCGGAGTTCCGGATCCAGGAATTCGGATCTGGCTGAATTGATCAAGGTATTGCGCAATATGAATACCCATCTGAAAGGAGCCATGATAAACCGGTTGCCCAGAACCTGGACCCAGATGCCGACACTGGGGAGGAGCATGGCCTCGGTTGTGGCTGCCTTGATGATGAGTCTGCCGACCTTTGCTGCCGGAGCGGACAGGCAGGGTGATGCATTGCCTCCATATCGGCTCGGGCCCGGAGATGTGGTTGATATCGCTGTCTACGCGAATCCGGAGACCATCCGCAAAGGGATAGTTGTATCGCCCGACGGCAGGATCAACTACCTGCAGGCCCGCGACATTCAGGCCGCCGGTAAAACGGTTGGTGAACTCCGGGAGGAACTGACAGAGGTGCTCACCCGATATTACCGTCCGGGAAGGGCCGTCGTCATTCCGCAGTCATTTCGCAGCAAAAAGTATACGGTGATGGGAGCTGTCCGGGATCCAGGGACATACATACTCGACCGTCCGGTCACTGTCCTCGAAGCGGTCGCCCGGGCCAGAGGACTCAAGGTCGGTCTCTTTGACCACAAGAATGTGGAGCTGGCCGACCTCAGCAAGGCGTTCCTGAGCCGCAATGGCGAGAAGCTGCCCATAAATTTTCAGGAACTTTTCCGTGGTCGGGCGCCTGATATGAACCTCTATATGCAGCATGGTGATTATTTGTTCTTTCCGAGCACCAGTCTCAATGAAGTCTACCTGATGGGAGCGGTCGCTGCTCCGGGGAATGTGGCCATGACCGAGCGGCTGTCCCTGACCCAGCTGGTATCAAGGCAGGGCGGGTTTCTTGAGGATGCCTATTTGAGCAAGGTGGCTGTCATACGCGGATCTCTCGATGACCCGGATGTCAATATCATCAATGTCAAAGATGTGCTGAAAGGCGAGGTCAGTGACTTCCAGCTGGAGGTTGGCGACTATATTTACGTTTCCGATAAACCCTGGAGGGATATCGAGCTGGTTTTGGATGCCGCCACCCGCACATTTATTGGAGCGGCCTCCTCGACATTGGCCAGTGAGCGGGTGCCCCCAATCATCCGAAAATAACTTGAATGCCATTCCTGGCTTTACCCATTCAATGAGTGTTCAGAATCGTAAAATCAGATTGATGCATCGGAGAGTATTTACAGTTGCCGGAAAGTGTGGCCGATACCTTGCTGTTGCAGTGCTGACCGGAGCCGGACTGGCCGGGTGTGGTGGATTGCCGCCATCGGACAATAATACCGGGGCCGCCATACCTCCCGCCGGTGAATCCACCAGCCGGGTCGAGCCGATGATGAAGTCTGTGGACTTCCGCAGTCAGCTGAACTCACTTGGAGGCGGAGATCGGGAACCACTGGAATACCTTCTGGGACCCGGCGATATTCTTTCCGTCGATCTCATTGACGATGGCATCGGGCCGATGCACATGCCGGTCGGTCCCGACGGCAGAATCTATTTCGATCTTCTGGATGGACTGAACGTGAATGGACTGACGGTCGATGAGGCGAGGGACCGGATGGAGGCCGGGCTTCGCCGGTATTCATCCAATCCACAGATGTCACTGGGGCTGGTTGAGGCGAGATCGAAGAAATACACACTTCTCGGGCGCGTGATGAATCCTGGTGTGTTTCCTCTCGATATGCCGGTTAATCTAGTGGAGGCGGTGGCCCGGGCCGGCGGTCTGGCCTACTCGCAGGACACGGGAACGACTGAAGACCTGGCCAACCTGGGCAAGAGCTTTCTGCTGCGCAATGGTTCCATTCTGCCTGTCAATTTTGAGTCGGTCATCAACCATGGCGAGGGGGCTGGCAATGTCCGGCTGCGCGATGGCGATTTCATCTATATTCCATCGGCCTTATCGACCGAGGTTTTTGTTCTCGGAGCTGTCTGGCGTCCCCGGGGTGTTCCGTTCAAGAAACAGATTTCACTGGCCCAGGCCCTGGCGACCGCCGGGGGACCAAGGACCGGAGCTCAGCTGGGGCAGGTTGTTATTGTCCGCGGGGCTCTCGTTTCACCCGAGGTTTCCGTCATTGATGTTCGTGATATCATAAGTGGCCGATCGCGGGACGTATTACTCGAAAGTGGCGATCTCATCTATGTTCCGGAGCATCCCCTCCGCAAGGTGAATGAACTCGCCTGGTTCGCCATCACCACCTTTGCCAGAACTGTGGCTGTCAACGAGGGATCGCGCCTCGCATCCGACCGCTCCCAGCCAGTTGGTCTTAATATTGACCTCGGCCCCGGTCTCATCCGGTAATCATCATTTCTGAGAAAAATCAAAAAAAGCCCTTGCGGGATCCGGGGATCCCTGATTAGATTCCCATCCTTTTCTTTAAAGGGAGAAAATTCACATGGCACGTATTTGTCCAATAACAGGGAAGCGGCCGATCAAAGGTCGGCGAATCATTCGGAGCGGTAAAGCGAAGAAGGAAGGTGGTATCGGTACCCACGTAGTCAAGACCACCAAGCGTCGCTGGATTCCCAATCTACAGCGTGTTAAATGCATCGTGGATGGCGAAGTCAAGTACGTCCGCGTTGCTGCAAGCGCTATCAAAAAAGGTTTGATAGTCAAGCCGCCCAAGCGCACCTGGAAGCCAAAATCCCAGCGCGACTGAGCTGCGTCACCCCGGTCCCTTTTTAAATTTTCTGAGCCCCTTTCTTACAAAGGGGCTTTTCATGTTATGGGGAGATGTGAGATAAATTGCCGCACTACACAGGCAGGGATATGAATATGGCAATCAGATTTCGGGGCGCGCTGCTCCTTTGGGTATTCACTTTTGGAGGACTGGCATTAAGTGGGGTAATGACCGGCTGCGCTCCACAATCCACAACCATGGCCCGTCCGCCTCAAATTGATTCGGCGGAATTTGTCGGGAACGCGGCATGTGAGACCTGCCACAATGACCTGACTCAGGTTTTTCACGGGAGTCCTCACGGGCAGTTTCATGGCGAATGGAACGGGGTGGAGAAAAGTGGTGAAACAGGATGCGAGAGCTGCCACGGCCCGGGGAGTCTTCATGTGGCATCGGGTGGTCAGAAACCCGGCCTCATCGTCAATCCCGGAAAGGACCCGTCCGCCTGTCTGAAGTGTCATATCACGCAGCATTCGCAATTCAAGTTTCCGTTTCACCATCCTGTGCTTGAGGGACGTATGAATTGTGTGGATTGCCATGATCCTCACGGGACGACAATCTTCCGCACAGCCGGAGGAATGGCATCCATGGAATCGCGGGATTTTTGTGGGAAGTGTCATGCGGCCCAATCGCGGCCATTTATATTTGAGCACGCGGCGATGGCGGATGGATGTCAGTCATGTCATCAGCCTCATGGGGCACCGAACCGGAAGTTACTGACCTCGCCCGGTCCGAATCTTTGTCTGAGATGCCATGCGCAGGTTGCTGGTCCGGCGGCGGCATCGGGCACCGTGGCCATTGGCGCGGTCGATCACAGTTCCTTCATCACGCAGGGCACCTGCTGGAGCAGTGGATGTCATACGGCTGTTCACGGAAGCAATGTTCATCCCGCTCTGCTTTACTAATCCATTTTCCTTCAATCTCACTTCACAAAATCAGGATCTGCTGAGGTCATTCCATGAATCAGAAATATTTCACTTCCGGACAATCCGAAAATCTGCGTCAGGGCTTGCTGGGAATTTGTATTGTGATGGCAGCTGCCGGAGTTGGGGCGCAGGACGACGACATGGCCTGGGCCGAGGACGTCGACCTGAGCCGTATTCCCGAAGCGGTGGATCGTCCGGTCGACTTCACAACTGAGGTGTGGCCGCTCCTTGAAAATCACTGCCTTAGTTGTCACGGCGAGAAAAAGCCAAAGTCGGGATTTCAGATAATCTCAAGGGACCTGGCTCTGGAGAGTGGGGATTATGGCGGCAACTTCGTCGAAGGTGATGGGCTCCAGAGTCCATTTCTGCATTTTGCCGCCCATGCGGTGGAGGACATGGAGATGCCTCCAATAGGCAAGGGCGATCCGATTCCGCCCGATGGTCTCGCTGTCCTGCGGGCCTGGATCGATCAGGGCATGGAGTGGGATCTGAAGGAATCCGTCACCGTCACCAGCAGCATAGAAATGACCGGGCGTATCTGGTCGGTCGATGGAAATAAAAATATGTTCCGCCAGCTGGAGGGATTCCGTGAGGATGATTCAGTTGGATTGAGTTCATTCATGCTTCATCACCCCACCGAAGGCGGGGGGGCGTGGGATGTGGAGGCGTCCGTCTGGACACACCCGGACGAATTCCGGGTGGTGGTTGGCTATGATGTGCCTGAGGGCGGATGGTTTCAGGTGGGTGCCGAACAGTTTCTCAGCTTTGATTCCACGGCCGGTGGGGTGGCTCCCGATTTTCCGGTGGTTCCGAATTTCCAGTCGGACAGTCTTTTTGAACGCACCCATCAGAACCTGTGGTTTGAGGGAGGTATCAAACAGGATGACGGCCCTAATGTTTACGTCGGGTACAACTACCAGTCCCTCAATGGCACCAAATCCATCCTCTCATGGGGCGAGGCCGCCGATACGGTCAATGGGAATTTTGTGATCCGATCACTCCGGCCGGCCTCAAAACTTCAGGACAATGACATCCACAGTCTGACATTGCGGGTGGATTCCGGCCGGAGCAGTGACCTCTTCTGGGAGGATGAGGCCCGCATCGACTGGACCTCCGTGGATGAACGCACATCCGAATTCGCCGCATTCACTCCGGGTGCCGCAGCTCCGGAACAACGCATCGACCGCATGAATACATGGCAGTCGGTCCGGGGATCAAACTCGATCCGCTTTGAAAAACCATTGCCCGATCAGTGGCTTGTCTCGGCCGGTCATTCCTTCTCACTGATGGAAGGGGATTCCGTCTTCACCGACAGCACAGTGATCTTCGGTCCCAATCTTACTTTCCAGGGACCCGTAGGGCAGGGGATTGTCCTCAATCAGCATTCCCAGATGGCAAATCTGAATATCCACGGCGGACCCTGGGACAACGGCTTTGCTCTGACCGGCGGTGTTCAGATGGACTGGCTGACTCAGGACGGGACCGGTGAAGTGATTCCATTTCCCGGTGCCACACCCCAGAGTCTCGATACCGGCTGGGACCAGACGCGTTTCACGGAAATGGTCTCACTCAAATACACTGCCGTCCCGAAGCAGACCTATTACACCGATTTCCGATTCCGCCAGATGAGCTATGACCAGAATGAATTTCTGGATGCCCAGGTCAACCGCGCCACGGAAGCCTCGTATTTCCGTCAGCAATACACCGCCGGCTGGCGCTACCGGCCAACATCCAAGGTCGGTCTCCATCTCCGGGGACGGTATACTGATGACCAGACCGACTACGATCATCCGGTCGATGAGAAATTCGGAGGCGCCGGCAATGGCTATTCCGCATTCCTCCAGGGTCGTGGGTCGGATACGCTCGATCTCGAAGCCCGCGTTTCCTGGGCACCGCAGTCCAACTGGCGTCTCGAAAGCCATTACCAGTGGAGCACGACCGACTTCTCTGTTAAGACCGATGGGGCCACTGACTTTGCCGGTGGGGTTATATCTCCCGGTGGCAGCGTCGATGCTGCCGAATACGACCAGCATTCTGCCGGATCCTCAGTGACTTGGTCTCCCTCCGCATTCTGGAATGGTATGCTGCATGGATCCCTGACTCACTGGGATCTCTCGGCTTACTCGAATGGATTTCCCGGGATTTCTCCCTACCACGGATGGACCTGGTGGGTTGGCACTCGTTGGAACTGGATCCTCAATCCGAAAACCGACCTCACAGCCGCATACGATTTTTCCGCTGCCGACTTTGACGATGGCAACTCCGGATACGCCTTCTCCCGCGGACTCAATTATACCTGGCGACGGGCGAGCCTTGGACTCCGCCACCGCATCAACCCACAGGTGCAGACATTTGCCGAATATGCTCTCTCCATCTGGGATCAGCCATCCCTCAGTGGACTCAATGACTTTGAAGCTCATGGCGTCTATCTGGGGTTGCGATGGGACCTCCAGAAAACATCCGGCAGCGACAATCAATAACCGATCGGATCCCGATCGACCCGGCAGGATATGAATATTAAGATCCATCCCGCCACTCAGGAAAACCTCCCGCCAGGCCGATAGGAAATTGATTGTCCTATGAAGCGCATCAGGATCATGACCACAGGCGGAACCATCGACAAAATCTATTTCGACGCCAAGTCGGATTATCAGGTGGGACCTCCGAATATTATCAAAATACTCGATGAGCGTGCCTTGAGTCTCGAATACCGGGTGACCTCCCTGATGCGAAAAGACAGTCTGGAGATTTCCGACTCCGACAGGCAGATGATTGCTTCGGCAGTCCGGGATGCTGAGGAATCACTGATTGTGGTGACTCACGGCACCGACACCATGGTGGAGACGGCCCAAGTTTTGAGCGCGATTCCGGGAAAATCGATTGTTCTCACCGGGGCACTGGAACCTGCCGCTTTCAAAACCAGTGATGCTCTTTTCAATATTGGCGGGGCACTGGCTGCAGTGCAGGTCGTCCCGCCCGGGGCATACATCGCCATGAATGGCCGGATCTTCCCACATAACCGCGTCCACAAAAATCTCGATCTCAACCGGTTTGTCGATGCGGATCCACGATAAACATATTTCTGTTCGCCAGTCTACAAAGTGCCTCAATTTCGTGCAATTGACGTCAAGGCTGGTGAGTGCCAGTTTTCAGCAAACATGAGTGCAAGTAAAAATCAGGTAATCACTTTGGCCTCGCCGAGTCGGCGGGATTTCATCAAAAGCTTTGTTATTTCGACGGCCTCCATCTGCGGCCTCCGATCGCTTTCTTTTCCATCGGCGATGGGTGAACTGCTCCCGGAACCCGCTGCCGGGGCCGGTTTCGTCAGGCTTGGAATAGCTGATTTTCCCCAACTTCAATCCAATGGCCAGACGCTGCGCCTGGGGTTCACTGCCCTGAATGGCAGTCGTCCATTTCAAAGGCCGACCAATACCAATTTTTATCCACTTCTCATAACCCGGACTGCTCCAGGCAGCTTCACTGTGGTGGATGCCAACTGCACCCATTCCAGCTATCTGGTGGAAGCCCAGGGCAATCTTCTTGTCTGTCCGGCTCATGGCTCACGATTCCAGCAGAATGGTTCACGGGTCAGTGGCCCGGCCAGTGGCAATCTCAAATCATACACCACTCACCTGCGGGAAAATGTCGGCACCATGGGTGAACTGGCCATCGAGGTGCCGCGCCTCGGTTACTCGGTCTCCATGCGGCCGCTTGCTCCCGATAACGACCGCATCGAACTGCGTTTCATTGCACGCCTCAACCTCCGGTACCGGGTTGTCTTCCGTGAATCACTCTCCGACGAATGGATCGACTTACCGCATGCCCGGTCGGCAGGAGATCCATTGAATCAGGAGGTTTTCTCGCCAACTCTGTCCGATACCACCGCCCGTGTCTGGGTTGCCCGGCCATCCGGAAACGGATTTTTCTCCGTCACCTCCGAGGTCAATCCCGTCTGATGACACGCTGAACCCGGGCCGGCTCATCAGTCATGCGGGCGCGTGTACATCCGGTCGGTGGCAGACTTGCGGTCTGCCTTGAATCGCCCATACTGAAATCATGAATATACGTGTGGCGGTGGCCTCGGGAAACAGGCACAAACTCCAGGAAATTGCTTCTCTTCTCCGCGTGGATTCCGGACAGATTCTCTCACCGGCGGATTTTCCCGGATATCAGGAACCCGTCGAGGATGCCCCGGATTTTGAGGGAAATGCCGCCATCAAAGCCAAAGCACTCCAGCAGCATATTCTCAATTCATCGCCCGGGGACAGGTCCGGCGATCTGTGGATTATGGCCGACGACAGCGGTCTGGAAGTCGATTCTCTGAATGGGGCGCCCGGTGTGCATTCCGCTCGATACGCATCCCTCGAATCCGGTGCTCCCGGCAATGCTCCCGACGAGTCCAATAACCGCAAACTTCTCGCGGCACTCCAGTCGGTTCCCGATTCTTTGAGGACGGCCCGGTTCGTTTGTGTGATTGCCCTGATCCCGCCTGGGTCATCAGAAATCCGGCATTTCCGGGGCAGCTGCGAGGGCCGGATTGCCCAGACTCCGTCTGGTTCGCATGGCTTTGGCTACGATCCCCTATTCATCCCTGACGGCTACAATGCCTCCATGGCAGACCTGGGGGAGGATATCAAATCGTCCATAAGCCATCGGGCCGTCGCCATCACTCTCGTCCACCAGTTTCTCAGCAATGACGGGAACATCGTGGTTTGAGCCGGATTGTCTGATATTTTCGCTGAATTCAGCGATTAATTGTTTCAAATCCTGTCCGTTGTGATATTATGAAAGCGCATTTCAAAGTCCTTAAACGACTTAGCAAAGGTATACTTATGAAAAAAATCTTATTAGCCGCCTCACTGGCAACCAGCTTTGCCATCGGCTCAGCTCAGGCTGAAGTCAATTTCTCTGAAGATATTCTCCCCATTCTCCGCGACAACTGCATCAAATGCCACGGCGCGGACAAACAGAAAGGCAAACTCCGCCTCGATTCCCAGGAAGCCGCCCATAAGGATTCCATCGTGCCGGGTAATGTCGACGAATCCGAGTTCTTCCAGCGGGTTATCCTGCCGGCCGACGACGATGATATCATGCCTCCCAAAGGCGGACCCCTGCCGCAGGCACAGATTGATCTCCTCAAGCAGTGGATTGAAGAAGGTGGCAAGTTCACCGGTGTGGATGTCATCACCCCAGCTGCCGAGGCCGCCGAAGCCCCTGCTGAACAATCCGCCACTGCCGAAGCATCCGACGCCTCATTTGATTTCAATAAAGATATCCGCCCGATCCTTGACGGACTGACTCCTGAGCAGCGTTCCGCTCTGATGGCCTGGGCCGCTGCCGGTGCCGAAGTGCCCCAGCAGAAAGCTGCCGAGCCGCAGCTGGTCGAGTCCGATGTCACCGAAGCTGAGACCGCCGCCATTGACAAACTCCGCGAAGAGGGCGTCCTCGCCATGAGGGTCGCCCAGAACGTGAAATGGGTGCAGGCCAACTTCCGTCTTGTCGGGGATAAAATCGGCAATGAGAATATCGCCCCTCTCGCCGATATCAAAAACCTCACCGACCTCGATCTGTCCAAGACCTCCGTCACAGACGACGGTCTTGCCCACATCAAAGACCTGACCAATATCACCCGGCTGAATCTCAATAACACAGCTATCAGTGATGCCGGGGTCAGTCATCTGGCCGGTCTCAAGAATCTCACCTATCTCAACCTCTACGGAACCAAGGTCACCGACGCCGGTCTCGAGGTCCTGAAGGGAATCCCAACCCTGCAGAAACTCTACCTCTGGCAGACCGAAGTCACCGACGCCGGGGCCGACTCCCTGAAATCCGAACTACCATGGCTCTACATTAACCGTGGCATTGAACTGGCCGCCGTTGCCGCACCAGTCGAAGAGGAGAAGAAAGAGGAACCCGCTCCAGAAAAGACCGCCGAGAAAAAAGAGGAACCTAAAAAAGAAGCTGATGCTCAGGTCCCGGCCGGACCGTCCATTGCTGACGTTATTCTCTTCCTCACCAAAGCTGAAGCTCAGCCAGCACCTGCACCAGCTCAGGAAGCAACCCAGGCCCCATCTGGTCCTTCTATTGCCGATGTGATTCTTTTCCTGAGTCAGGCCAACTCAGCGACTCCTGCTCCGGCCCCTGAAAAAGCCGAAGCACCCAATGCCGGTCCATCAATCTCTGATGTGGTTTTATTCATCAGCCAGACCAACAACACGTCGGCTCCCGCTGAGGAATCTGTCGCCGAGGCTTCCACGGCCTCTCCATCCATCGCCGAGGTGCTCCTGCAACTCAACTGAACTGATTTGAGCGAACCAGTCAATACGACCATCCAAATATCCGATCTTTAACAACAACCTAACCAAATTCCTAATATGAAGATTCTCAGAACTCTCTTCGCAATAGTTGCCCTGGCCGGAGTCACCTTCGCCATGGCGGAATCCAATGAAAAGTGTCCCATCTCCGGCAAGGCCGTAAATGCCGACACCGCCATCAACATCAATGGCAAGGAAGTCGCCTTCTGCTGCAACAACTGCTCCAAGACCTTCCAGGCCAAACTCAACATCCAGGACAAAGCCGAACCTGGAACCTGCCCGATCTCGGGAAAAGCCGCCAAAGCAGAAAATGAAATCCTTCACGTCAAAACCGAAGCCGTTTACTTCTGCTGTGAAAAATGCCAGGCCAAATATGCCAAAGACAATAAGCTGACCATTGCCGACAAGTCCGAGCCAGGCAAGTGCCCGCTCTCCGGCAAGGATGCCGTCGCCGACAAATTCGTCATTCACAATGGCGAGAAGGTCAACTTCTGCTGCGGAAACTGCCAGGCAAACTACGTCAAAAAAGTGGCTCCCAATGCCGCCGGACCAGACAAGTGCGCCGTCTCTGGCGAACCAGCAAAAGCCGAGACTCTCATGCTCGTCACCAAGACCGAGAAGGTCAACTTCTGCTGCCCGAACTGCCCGGGTGCCTACACCAAAAAGCACTTCGCTGCCAAGTGAAGTAACAAGCCGGGGCAACGATCTCCAGCCATTCATTTTTCTCCACCCGCCTCAAAGGCGGGTTTTTTTGTTGGCCGATCACCACCAACTGGATCACAGGAGTTTCGCCTCATTTATTTTAAGTTCCTGAGTTATACTTTTTCTTTTCAGAGCGGATGCGGTGCAGTCGCTCTGTGAAGCCCCCCTGCTCAGTGAATGCGGCTGCCTGAGCTTCGATCTGTCGGTCCAGCAGCGCGCTGGCCACACCGATGAGCACCAGCGCAGCATTTGCCGCGATCTCGGGGTAGGTGGACCGGATAGACGTTATGGACTGCATGGAATGGGTTATAGGCTTCGCTGGTCTATCAGGTCCATCGGGTCCATTCTGTCCATGCACCTCCTTCACCCAATCTGCCACGGCGTCTACCGTGGTGCAGCGCCGGGCCACCAGCGCCTTCCGGCGGGGGTCGTTCTTGGGCCAGAGCGGCAGGTTGCGTTGCCGCAGAAAGTCCTCATAGTCGAGCCGCAATTCTTCGAGGCTGGCACGCGCCACGTTCGTGAGCTTCAGCTCAAACTTCTTTGAGGTTCCGCTGGCCTGGCTGCCCTCAGCGATGTTCTGCACGCCGCTCCGCGCAGCCTGCACCATCTGGTCGTGGGTCCTGCTTTTCGGGCTGATGTAGCGGTCACAGAACCGCACCGTCACGTCGTAGCAAAGCTGAGCGATCTGGAAGCTTTTCAGCTTCCGGTAGCCTCCGTGTTTCGGGATCAGCTCTTCACCGGTATTCTGACTCTTTTTAGGCTCGCCCTTCATTGTCTCAACATTTCTATTTGCACCGCACCGCAGCTGCCGACTCGATAGCTCACACCGCGCCGCGTCCCGCTCACCAACCTGCCTCCAACACACTCACCGTCTTCAGGCCTTGATGCCTGACACAAACTCAACTGAACATAGGCATGGTGAGGGTTCAGGAATCCTTTTTTCCAGCCGATGTTGTATATTGCCTCATGGCAAAACAAAGCGGGACAAATCTATGTGTCAGATTAATTTTCATGGGAATGAAGTCAATCCAATATGGTGGATTGATACAGTCCTCCAATTGACCGCGCCATGGAGTCCGGACTGACGTGTGATACGTTTTAGTGGCACTATTGTGTTTTGGAATTTACGCAACGATTCCAGCCCCCGCCCTTCTTAAGATATGCTGCGGACATTGATGAACAGTCATCATGGCCGGATACTCTACTATTGTATCTGGCACATCTTAATCACTTTGTGCTTGTGCTCGTAATCTGTATCGGAAAGGCCTAAGTAAATATTGATGAGCGGGCACCGCGTTCCGAGGACTCAAAGCAGGAGAAAATCGATCCATTCCGCATTCGCTTCACCTGTCCGTGAAAAAGCGCCAAAGGCGCGATGCAAGGTAGCCCTTGGCACCGCCCAGGGAAAAAAGTCAAACACCCGAACCCCCAAGCCCTGAGGGGGCACGCAAAGCCATGCTTCGTAATGGCATGGTATGGCAATTGTTTATGACCACATCAAACTGGATTTCAGATGTGATTGCCATGAGTTCTATCATAAAAACGGAACAACTTTGACCCGGCCTGCCCCAAAAAATACACCTGAAAAAATCCTTGCGGTTTTTCTGGCCGATGTATACTTGTATCCCAGTCCAAAGGAACTATTTTTCAATGAACAGGATTCGGTCAATGCCTATCGGTTTCCGACTCCATTTTGTGGTAATATAGAAAAAATAAAATTGCAATAGACTGTGCTCCCCGTCCACTCAGGGAGAACAGAACATCATTTCAGGATTGAATCACGAAATAATAAAAATATGGAAAATTTATTAAATATATTCTCGATTATACTGGTTCTGGTCGGGTTGGTCGGAAGTCTTTGGATAATTATGCATGCCTTTAGTGAAGGAGGAGTCCTTTGGGGGCTTGGTTGTCTCTTTTTATTACCCCTGTGTGTCGTCTATGGCTTGACCAACTTTCAGGAGTTGAAAACTCCTTTCTTTATGGTTGTTGGTGGTTTCGCCGGTCGGATTGCACTTGCAGCTTTTTAAGGTGAAGCCAGATCATACTCCGCTGTCATTTCCATGGCATGATGATTGTGAATTCGGTAATTTGCAGGGGGCCTCATCCAGAAAAGATTTGAGCCTATAGGCGGTGTTTGAGACAGCCATCCGTCGCACCCGCTCGCACGACCGGGCATTTTCACTACCGCCATCACTATCACTATCAAAAATCAACCGGAATTGATTCACAATTGGAGCTCAATTGTGGGATTTGGCTTTTTTCGTTGAGGAGGTGTCATTAAGGTCATCCGATGTCCGAGTTGGTATTGTCAGTCGGAAATGTGACCCGGTTATTCGGGAGGTCTGCGGCACTGGTTGACGTCAGTTTCTCGATTCATGATGGGGAGGTCTTTGGACTGCTTGGCCCGAATGGGGCAGGGAAGACAACGGCTATTTCCATAATTTCCGGATTACTTGAGGCCAATGCGGGTGGAGTCAGTGTATTTGGTCATGATATGCGCCGGGATTCCAAGGCTGCCCGCAGGTTTATTGGAGTCGTCCCTCAGGAACTGGCTCTCTATATGGATTTGACGGCTTTTGAGAATCTGGTCTTCTGGGGGCGGTTAGCCGGATTGGGGCGTCAGGATGCCGGTGACCGCGCCAATCATCTGCTTGGTGAAGTTGACCTGGATAAGAGAGCCAATGACAGGGTCAGGACATTTTCTGGCGGAATGAAACGGCGGGTGAATATAGCCTGCGCGCTGATGCACGACCCCAAGCTGCTGCTGCTTGACGAGCCGACCGTCGGGGTGGATCCACAGGCCAGGGAACATATGATCGACTGGATGAAATCCTGGGTCCGTCCCGGTCGTGCCATCCTCTACACGACTCATTATCTGGATGAAGCTGAGCGGCTGTGTGACCGCATAGCGATAATTGACCACGGGCGAATTCTGGCCTGCGCCTCACTTGAGGAACTCGTCAAGTCGGTGGACGGACATTCACTCATCAGTCTGCAGGGTAATTTTGCGGCCCTGAATCAAACCCAGGAGGCTTTTCTCACTTCGAATTTCCGGGTGCTTCGCAGGAATGATGAGGAATTGACAGTCGCACCTGATTCGGGTAGGGAGGCTATCGATGTGATGAGGGATATTCTCAACTCGGATTTGCAGCTCCAGCGGGTGACGCTCAGTAAACCGGGACTGCATGATGTTTTTCTTCACCTGACAGGCAAGGATCTGCGCGAATGAAAATCCTATGGTGTCTTCTGGCAAAGGACTGGCTCCGGGTCATCAGAAATCCAATCCCCTGGCTGGTTCTCCTGCTCCTTCCTATGGCAATTACACTGATCATGGGGGCCGCTTTCGGTGGGGGGGCGGCCGAAGATAATGGCAGCTCCGCTCCACTTGAAGTCGTTCTCGTCAACGAGGATGGAGAAGCATTGGATACGTTCCTTCGCCAAGCTCTGGAAAATATGGGCGATAATGCCCGGCTCAATGTGGAATTCCTGCCCATGGAATCGGCCAGAGATCAGTTTCTGGAAAACCGTTTCAATGCGATGGTAGTCATTCCCTTGGGATTTTCTGAGGCATTACTGAATGGGCATGCACTGCCAAAAGTCCGGGTGGTCAAAAATCCCGCCCAGTCTGTCTATCCTCATATCGTGGAGGAACTGGTTCATTCAGCACTTCTCAGACTGGATACACTCCGCAGACCCATTGCCCCGCAGCTCAAAAAAATTATTGGAAGCTTTGAGAATGACCGCCCCCCCGATGCCATCACTCTGGCTTCGGTTTTCATGAATCTCAGTGATTCAGGCACGCAGATGGAAAAGGTTTTCCTCGACCCTCAGGTCCGCGTGTCCTTTCCCTCGGATTCTTCTTCTGCTGATGATTCTGAATCCGGTGCTGGCCTGGGTGCCGGAGCCAGCCGGGGTAGTTCCGCAATCTTCGCTCTCCTACTCCCTATGATGGCCAGTTTCTTTTTATTTTTTGCGGGGGATTCGTCTTTGCGGGAGATTTTCCGGGAGGTCGAGATGCAGACACTTCAGCGTTTTGCTATCCGGTTCGGATCGGCGTCGCTTATTGTCGTATCGAAATTGGTTTTCAGCTTCAGTATGGTTCTGGCCGTTTCAATGATTCTGCATTTTGGCGGTGGAGCGGTCTTTGGCATAGCCTGGGATGACCCTGTTTCGCTGATTGTTCTTTGCCTGGTCAATGCCTTTTTTGTCACGGGAGCGGCGGCATTTCTCATTGCCTTCCTGGTGCGGGAAAAAAGGGTCCAGCTCTGGACCAATCTCATTCTGTTTGCCATGGCTTTTGCCGGTGGCAGCATTCTCAGTGTATCGGCCCTGCCAGACTGGATGCAGCAATTCGTCTCCCCATGGATGCCCAACTACTGGTTCATCTCCGCAATGCATGCCACTCAGCTGGGACGGGGGGATTATCCTTTGTGGCTGGCTCTCCTAAATTTGTCTGCAGCCGGTGCACTTCTTATTGTCATCTCACTCGTGCGTCTCAAATCACTGGTCAGAAATAATAAACTGATTCCCAATTCATGAACTCTCTCATTTTTCTGGCGGTGCACGATGTGAAAATGTTTCTCCGGGACAAGTCCTCACTGTTCTGGCTTTTTGTGGCGCCCTTCATGTTTATCTTTTTCACCGGCCTGCCCGGAGCTGACCGGCCATCTCATAAACACAATTTCAAGCCGGTGCTCGCTGTCGTCAATAACGATGATGGTGAATGCGGCACTGTCTTGATTGAATTCCTTCAGGAGGCCTGGTTTCAGATTGCCGAATCTCCCGATGGTGAAATTGACGATGCATCCCCTTCCCGTCGGTATGCCGCTATCTTGACTATCCCTGAAAATTTCACCACTGCACTCACTCAGTCCCACAATGTCGCTCTGCCTGCAGAATTCAGTTCATCCACAGACGACTCCGTCAAATTCCTCGTGGAGAGCCGTCTCAATCGGGCAGCTTTTATATTCAATTCTGTAATTGTATCCGATGCGTCGTCAAAACCCGGAGATAATTTCTCCAGATCCATTTCACCATCCCTTCTCCGGGAACTCCTCACTTCAGTGCCGACTCAGTATGTCGACAGCAGCTTCTCGGATATACATCCTGTGCCCACCGGTTTTGATCATTCTTTTCCCGGTAACATCGTCATGTTTCTGTTGATGAATCTTCTCATTTTCAGTGCCACTGGACTCAGCGAGGAAAGACGGAATGGAATTCTGAGTCGATTGGGGACTCTTCCTCTCGCCAAATGGCAGATTGTCGGTGGCAAGGTTCTCGGGCGCTTTCTCCTCGGCACCCTTTTTATCCTGTTCTTTCTGATTATTGGCCAAGTGATCTTCGGTGTCAGATCGGGGCAGAATTTCTCCGGAGTGGTTTTCATTCTCCTGGCATTCTGCCTTTTTGCTTCCGCTCTGGGCATGTTTCTCGCGGCCTCACTGAGAGACCCGGAAAAGGCAACCGGTTTCTGCGTCTTCCTTTCAATTGTTCTGGCGGCATTGGGTGGGTGCTGGTGGCCAATTGAAGTGGTGCCGCCATGGATGCAGAATCTGGCCTCATTTCTTCCGACCGGAATCGCCATGGATTCACTCCACGGTTTAATCAGTTTTGGAAAACCAGCGGAGTCGGCTGTCCGTCCTGGGGGCATTCTGATAATTCTGGGACTTGTGTTTCTGCTGGCGGGATTCCGTCGTCTCCGGATTGTCGGATAGTCCAGTGTTCCTGATCTGATTGACGGTTGACAACCCGGCGCCGGATGTCAAACATCCCTTTATGCCCTCCATGAACCGTAGAAGTTTCGTGAAATCAACCCTGGCGGCATCTCTTGCCATATCTGGGGGAAAGGTTTCTGCTGCAGATCAGGGACCCGGCCGCCGCCTCCGCATCGGCCAGATAGGTCTGGGCCATCCCCACGCTTTCGGCAAACTGGATGCCATCCGGAAGCTGTCCGATGAATTCGAACTCGTCGGCGTTGTCGAGAAGGACCCCTCACTGCGCCAGCGGATCAGCGGGGTCCGTTTTGTGGAGTTGGATGAATTACTCGAGCAAGGACGCCTTGATGCTGCTGCTGTTGAAACTCCGGTTCCCGCCCTCATCCCCACGGCTGCACGCGCTCTCACTGCCGGACTCCACATTCATCTGGATAAACCCGCGGGCACGGACTTCCACTCATTTGAAAAGATTGTCGACATCGCCAGATCTGAAAACCTCACCATCCAGATGGGCTACATGCTCCGCTACAATCCCGCATTCCAATTTCTGTTTCAGGCAGTCAGAGACGGCTGGCTTGGTGATATTACCGAAATTGACGCGATGATGGGCAAGCTGGCGGATCCCGGTCTCCGCAAAGAGCTGGCAATGTATCGTGGCGGCGGCTTTTTTGAACTGGCATGCCATATTCTCGACGCGACTATTCATATTCTCGGCAAGCCCCACCGTGTGCAGGGCTTTCATTTGAGAACCGGTCAGAATAATGGCGATACCTTCGCCGATAATCAACTCGCTGTGCTTGAATATCCGAAAGCCCTGGCTGTTCTGCGCTGCAATCACAACGACCCCGCCGGCTTCAGCCGCCGATCCTTCCGGGTCGTCGGGACCCTCGGACGTATCGAAATTCATCCCCTCGAATCCGGTCACCTCACACTCCATCTCAGTCGTCCCGCAGGGGAATATTCAAAAGGTGTCCACGAGATCCAACTGCCTGATGGAGGACGCAGTTACATGAAGGAATTCCTGGACCTCGCTCATGTCATTCGGGGCAAGGCACATCTGGATTGGTCCTACGATCACGATCTTCTGGTTCAGAAAACACTTCTGGAAATCTGCAATATGCCGCTTTGAATTGACCTCGCGTCCTTTCGGCTGGCTGCTTGCCTGACCAGCAAATCAGGTCTATCCTCATAGAGGAAAAGCATAGAAACATCCATACTGACAATGTGTCCAGTAGGTCACATATCACCCATATCAAAATAACCATGTTAAAAGGGCATCCATTAATGCCGGGGCTGATTGGAGCAGCCGTAATTCTGATTGGAACTGTCACCCCGCAAGTTGATGCCCGGGACCATTTTCTGGTCCTGGGTGGTGGGTATTCACCCACAGGCAACCAGGTTTCTCTCGAAAGAAATGTCCTCTTCTTCAGGAAGATGATCGCCGAACGTTTTCATGAGGATACCGCCGTGGATCTCCTGTTTGCCGACGGCTCATCGGACAATCCTGATCTCCAATACATGGTTCCCATGGATGTGATCCCGAAAGCCAATTTATATATGGCCATGCTTTTCGGATCCCCAAATAATATCAACCTCAAATACCGCGACAACAGTCTGGATGATGTGCTGGGTAACTCATCAGAAGAGTCCATCAGACAGTGGATCGAATCCACTGGCAGAAATCTCACCGCCAATGATCGCCTTATTCTTTACGTGACGGCTCACGGGGGGCGCTCCAGCGACAAGAAGAATCCTTTCAAAACCAAAATCATGCTCTGGGATAATAAGAGCATCGAAACAGTGAAACTGGCCGGATTACTCACTGACATTCCATCGGATGTCCCCATTGTCATGGTGATGGTTCAATGCTTTTCCGGCGGGTTCTCTCACATGATCTTTGATGAAGCTGATTCATCAAAGGGGCTCGCCAACCGCTCAATCTGCGGATTCTTTTCCACCATAAACACCCGCGTCGCCGCCGGATGCACCCCCGAAATTAATGAGGAACTCTACGACGAATACAGTAGCCACTTCTGGGCCGCCATCCGTGGAAAAAATCGCATCGATCAGGATGTCGCCATTCCGGATTTTGATGGGGACGGTGCGATATCATTTGAAGAGGCTCATGCCTATACCATCATCGAATCCGATAATATTGACATTCCTGTAAAAACCAGTGATGCCTGGCTCAGGCAGAATGCCCCCAAAAAGAGTGATTCCGAAAATGATCTGCTCGATGCATCCTCTCCATACTACCTCCTCCTCAGTCATGCGACTGTCAGCCAGTTGGCGATTCTTGACAGGCTATCGTTGGAACTCTCTCTTACCGGACTCAATCGCCACAAAGCATCCATCGAGAAAGCAAAGTCCATCGAGGATCAAAGAAAGGAACTCGCCGGAAAATCCAGAGATCTTCAGCGCTCTATTGGTGCACTCCGCAACAATATGCGCAATGAAATCAGAGCAAAATGGCCATCTCTATATAATCTTCTCACCCCCGAAGCTGTGACTTTAGTCACCGCGGAAGCGTCTCAGTTTGTTGAAGCCGTCGAATCCAGTCCCCACTTCGAATCGTTCAAAACCAAAAACAATGACCGGAAATCCATCGAGGATGAAAGGGCGGAGCTCGAATCCATCTGGGTCAAACACCAGCGGTTCCAGCGCGTCCTGGAAAATATTGCTCTCCGTGTCAATGTCGAAAACTCCGGCAACAGGGATCTTTCAGAACCCATGCAGAGAATTTTTGCTGCTGAGAACGGATCTTTCACTCTCTCCCCGCTCCCTCAGGAGGATGTCAACCCTGTCGCCCCTCCTGAACCTGAACCTGAACCGGAACCAGCCGTTGCTGAAGTTGTCCAGGATCAGGAAATCACCAGCCACGATTCCCAACCGGCTCCAGTCACTTCCTCCGGGCTCAGTGGTCAATCAGATTCTGAACTGCTGCCCTGATTATCCCACCTCGGGTTGCCTGGCCCACAACCTGATCCGAATATTCTTATATATATCAGAATTTACTGAATTCAGACGGACTCCACAACAGGTTGGGGGCCGTTTTTTTAATTTTGTCCTGAGAGGATTAAAAGACTGTGAATGCTGTGTTCTGTATTAAATAAATCTCTATAAAAATCAACTCGTGCAGACATTTTAAGTATTTGGAAATGGCTCGTTGAGAAGAAAATGTTTTGCCCTCAAAGTGGATAACTGATATCAAAATCGACATGGCTATCCAGAAGTATTCAATTTCCGTATTTTTAATCTGTTTTTCCTGCCTTACCGGACTTTCCCGGGATCACGTTCAATTGCGCATTGATGCTGGAGTGTATGACAGGATATCAACTCCGCTGGAATTTGACTGGGCAGGTCCCAGGTCCAATGAGGATTCAATCTGGGCGAGCACTGAAGGAAACCACATCGTCCGTGTCAGGGACGGTCGTGCATTCATGATTCTGCAAAATCTGCCGGCGGGTAAGGGTGTTGACATCACTTTCACTCATGTGTCTGCATCAGCCATCGTTGCCACAGGCAGTATTATGGATACTGGTGATAGTCTCGTTATATCAAGTAGTGGGAGACATCACCGCAATCCTCTCGAATATATATACAAATCACAGCTTCCACGTCAGGACATAGATCCCATATATAAAAGGTCAGGCTATCTTCACCCTGTCAGAACCCCGTCAGGGCTGGTTATCTCCGACGATTATCCGGATGAAGCTCATACCCATCACCATGGTATCTGGTTTCCCTGGACAAAAACCATCTTCCAGGGACGTCATCCCGATTTCTGGAATATGGGGGGAGGTACCGGGCGGGTCGAATTCACCAACCTTCACTCCACTTGGGACGGTCCGGTAAATTCAGGCTTCTCCGCCAGTCATCGCTTTGTCGATATGTCGGCCACACCCGAGGTCGTCGCCCTCAATGAAAAGTGGGATGTCAGATTTCACGCCGTAGGATTCGGAGAAAGAACTTTTCACCTTTTTGATCTTATATCCACTCAGACCTGCGCCACTGATGATCCGCTCCATCTGCCTGAATACCGGTATGGTGGAATCGGCATCCGGGGCCATGAACAATGGAATGGGGTCGAAAATTGCCACTTCCTGACCGCCAACGGGGAAACCGACCGTATAAAAGCCCATGCCACCCGTGCCAATTGGTGCTATATGGGCGGTCAGATTGACGGCCAGTGGGCCGGAATAACCATTATGGGACATCCCGATAATTTCCGCTCGCCACAACCCATGCGGGTCCATCCCCATGAGCCATTTTTCAACTTTGCCCCATCGCAGGCGGGAGACTGGTCCATCAGGCCAGGCACACCATATATTTCAAAATACCGCTTTGTTGTTGCCGACGGAAAGCCTGACCGGGAGCTGCTCAATCGCCTTTGGTCTGACTATGCCTATCCACCATCCGTCAGATTTATGAATGTCTCCAATCAGTAGTTACGGGTTTGTAAATTTTGCATCTCCCTTGGGATTTTAATTTTAACATAATGTCGCAGTTTGTATGGGATTTCTGTATCCACCAAATCAAACGACAAAACACACCTAAGATAACTGGTGTGGCCATTCTGATTGAATCTACAGTTAAGAATACCACGATACTCAAAGAGGGGAACCTCGAGACAGAAACCCATAATCTGGCGGGTGCTGACCCTGTCTCCATTACCTGAGATGTCGAATATCTTATTGATTCCCCCGGTTTATGAGCATTCCATTACTGGTAATGCTTTGGCTCTGGTCGCTCAGGAAGATGGGGACTATATCCTTGCCGCCACCCAGCCGGTCATTCAGCGGGAGCGGGGAACCACTGGTGAGAGGGCCACGTCCGCTCTAGAGTTTAATCTGAATGGCGAATAAGTGCCCGGTGCACTCGGTCAGTCCTTTATGATTCGCAATCTCTCCGGCCACGTCCAGTCCTCCAATTACTCTCCACTCATCTTGTCGGTATCAAAGCCGGCGAGAGCAGCGAACTCAAAACTTACCAGATCAATCAGAGCAATTTGGAAACCCACATGGAAACCGCAACCCTGATTCTCGACAAACTCGACGAAAATGCCGTTGCCCTACAGTTCACTGGCACCGAACCCGAAATCGGACCGAATATCAAGGTGACCAGACGCACCGGCGATGCCATCAAATGGAGCGCCATCCGTGCAGATGACGGATATGGTTTCAATTCCGCCGGAACCGACATCCAGCTTGATGCCTCGGGCAACTATCTTGTGTTTCTAAATCTTCCTCTTCATGTCAACGGGGCAGGGGCAGGGGAATCAGTCGCTGCCTTACTTGAATATGACAGCGGTCGCGTGACTGGAGGTGTAGCTCTGCATGGGCACATCCGCAATGCCGGAGCTCACCGGGATTCCTCCGATCACTGGAGTGGATTAGTACAGGCTGATTTCTCGAATGCCAATCTAAGAATTGAAATATATATAATATTGCCTGAGATGTGAATGCCGGAGCACTGTCCGAAGTTGTGGTCCCCCCCGGCAAATCGGCATCATAGACGATCCTGAAGGCCCCGGATCAGGATGGGTTATTCTTCTCCTCTGCCTTTGGCGCTTCTCAATGAATTCAACTGGGCTCCATCAGCCAATGATCCCATATTGTTTGACGATGTTCGCGTCCGGGATGAAAATGTCTATTCTCATTCGATCGATTCCAATGTTGGTGACCTGATCACGGTGTCCGATGGAGTGCATTATCCCCTCGTTTTTAGTGATACAATGACTGGCTGGAGTGTCCGAACCAACCCGGTGATATCTGTGGAAGTCAATGGGGTCGAAGTTCCTGGCGCCAAAACCGGCATCCACTATATCCGTCAGGCCATTCGGCATACCTCCTCCTCCGGACCTCTGGTGACAGTTCTGGATAGTATTTCTCCAAACGATATCATCACATAAATTACCCTTAGAGACCGGTCAGGGGGCGCTCCGATATCCGATGAACCAGCCCTGCTTTACCTCGAAAAGATGGAGTCGTTCTCTCTACCCGATGGGGTGGTCGTGGAACCCAGACATACATCGGTGTCGTGATATTACTTCGGTTTCGATATTATCTTTCAGGCTTTCGGCGCACCATTGGATGAGGACTCAATAAGTCCCACACTCGACGGGGAGAACGTGTCAGTAATCATTGAACCAGCGGGTACGGACACGAGGATTCACTACCACTGCAAAAACCTTCCGGAATCGGGCTCATCATACTCTGTCGCCCTCAACATGGCCGACACAGCAACACCTCCCAATAAGTTCGCCAGGGAAGTCGGATTCACTGTCACCACTCTCCACGTTTTTAGTTCTGAAGATGCGGGGGCTGATGGCCTTGATACGTCCAAACCCGGGTTTATTGCCTGGGGCAGCCAGATATCAACCGGGCAGAGTGGCGTCTGCAGCCCCCATGGCAATACCATTGACGGTGCCAATGCTCAGCTTCGTGGTGAATATCTCGACGCCACTGGAGACCCATAACTCAATGAGGTGGCAAGTGATTCCGCCTCCAGCTGGCTGGTCCAGGACAGAGAAGTACCCGGTGTCATCAATTTTGAATAGTTATGTGGGTTCGCCGGTAACCTCAATCCAGACAACGGTTTCATTGATGAACTCATCCCAGGTATTCCTTGCCGTAATATCGCAAATAACAGAATTGCCGTGGAATTCCTCATATACCCGGAACTGGAAAAAGGCTTATATATTGTTGGTGTCAATTCCAATGCCGGCTTCGATGTCAAATCCGGCGCTTCAGTCTCCTGTATCTTCGCAACCCGTCTCGGATTCTTCAATGGCTGGCGCGGTGCTGCCGACAGCCTTTTCAATTTCGTCGCCCCGGTCGATGGAATCTATCCAATACTGTTGCTTTACTTCAAGGGTACCGGCGGTGGATCAATGGAATTTATCTCTGTCCACAAGCGGGAGAAAATCCTCATCAACGATATCGATAATCCCAACGCCATCAAAGCTTACCCTGAAAGGCCTTCATTACCTTTCGTTCAGACTCTATCCCCTGCTGGAAGACTGCTGACAGACATCGTCACAGTGGCATTACTCCATGGGGAGAATCGGCAAATTGTTGACAGGTCCATTCAGCTCCTCATTGATGGCAATCACGCTGAAGCGGAAATTGCAGCCTCTTCCGACGGTTTAAATATCACATTCAATAATGAAGGATTCTTTTATGGTGGAGCCCACATGATCCAATTGCGCTACGATATTTCCCGTGATCCAGTGAAATCCGTAATTGGCCGTGGAGCTTTTGAAGTGGCAGGCAGACAACATGCTGTCCTGTTGGATGGCCCCATTGCTAATTGGAGATTCGGAGAATCCGGGGGGAATCTGCCTCACTGGCACCTTGTTCGGCAGCCCGGGGTATGCCAACGAACGTTTGGCTGTCAGGGATGGCTTACCCTCCGTTCTCCTCGATTCCGCAGCGGGTACCTGGCTTGATATTACCGATCACCCCGACATCAATGACAGTCCATCCAATCCGGGATGGAAATAAAAATCCATCGAGTTCTGATTCAAAGCCAGAAACCTGCCAACCTCTGATGAAGCTGTCGAGGGAACCGGAATTTCCCAAAGCCAGGTCATTTATGAACAGGGCGGCGCAATTCGAGTTATGAGTGTCCACCTCAGCGGAATTCAGGAATCCGATCCCGCAACCGCCGAATTATGATTCAATGTTGTTACTCGTGCGGAACAGCCCTGGGGAGGCACATTGCCGGTCGAACCCGTCAATGAGGAGGGAACTCCGGTTATCTCAACCAATGACAATGCCTTCGCTGTCAATACAACCATTAAGGCCGGAATAATATATCATGTGGTTCTTGTCATGGATGGAGATGACTCAGCTCCTGACAGCTTTGAAGGAACCATCACTGGTTATATAAACGGAGAGCAGTTCGGGCATGTTCGGGCAGATAGGTGGCGTTCATCTATTATACGATCACGCTGACGACATTGGTATTGGGGTTGTAAATAAAGAAGTCGATTTTCATGATCACATTGTCAATGGCGATGGAACTTTTTCACCCATTATAAATACCTCCGAGTCTTCTACTATGACGGCTGGCTGGATGAATTTGCTCTTTATAATTCAGCTCTCTCAGCTGAACAGGCGGCAGCTCACTACCAGGCCAGTATCACTGAAATCCCACACAAAGGCGGTGGTTCCAATATCCAGCCATCTATCAGCATTCAATCCGATGGCACAAATATCTCTGTTGAGTTTTCAGATGGTTCTCTCGAATCCGCTTCTTCTGTGGGTGGACCATGCTCCCCATTGCAGGGAACCAGTCCTCTCAATATCCTAATCGCCGGCAATGAACTTTTTTTCAGGATCATTCTCTGAATTCTGAAAAAAAAGTCCGTTCATACTGCTCAATAATAAAAGAGTCGAGGATCTCCATTCCTGGCTCTTTTTTGTTTATTGTATGTATAAAATGGACAACCATTCGCTCTCCCCATAGTCCTCCTTTTTTCAGGATGTCGGCTTTCTCACATTCCTGTAGGAATACATCTCAGTATCTCCACTTTTATCCATGTGATAGCTTATTTTCTTTCTCTCACTGCCATGGAAAACTTTGTCCTTGTTCCGGAAATAGAATTCATTGATGAATTCCCGGCTCCCAATAACAACACCTTCAGTGAAATGCCTGATTCGCTCGATAATTCTCAAGGACTCTCCTCCTGCAGGCCTCCTTCTCCGGCGTCTGCCTTCTTCAATCTGGTGAGTTCCTTCCATGCTCACATCAATGATGTCATGGCTTAACTCAAAGATCTCCGAAAACTTTTGTCTGACACGGGCCCACTCCCAAGCGGTTTTCTCATGAAGATTTACCGCCAATTCCAGCCCGGCACGGGCCTGCCTGTCGCCTCGGCACCCCGCTCCATAACTGCACCACGCATATTTCTCCGGACTGGATACAATGCCGGCCCGTACGGCATTCATTTCTATATATGAAGCGCATCGGGTCAGACAATTCGCATTCCCTTCCACCAGAACACTCTTAAAACGCTCCTCCCACAGTGTTCCCTTCCGGTTATTTTCCCGATTATACCACTTGGAGAACTTCAGCTTCAGCTCTCTGACAAAATGGGATAAATCATACATTCTTTGCTGGATATTCTCCAGAAACTCGAGTTCGTAGCTTTGGGCCTTATCCCGTCCTCTTTCCTGGTCTTCAATCATACACCTCATCTCATCCAGCTTATCCTCACTATAAATGTGTGCCATCCGTTCCCAGGTCTCCTCCCTGCTCATCCCGGCCGGCCTCACAGGAACGTGCACAAGTATATGAAAATGATTGCTCATCACGCTGTATGAGACAACCTCAACCCCGGAAAATGCCTCCTGTCTCCGCATCATACTCAAAAATACCTCCTGTTCCTTTCCCGTAAATATGAACCGTCGGTCCACAACACGGCTGATCACATGAAAATACTGAGCTCTCAATCCCGATTTCAAAACGCTGCGAGAAATTCTCATACTCCTTCTCATACCCTCAATAATCTCAGATGTCAATTAATATACCAGGTATATTAATAAAAATAATGTACCTGGCATATTAGTGATTTATTGACAAGTTTTCGGCCACGGGCTATGAGAGGTTTATGCAGAGAAAACCTGTTGTGGGTATTGTTGGAGCTACGGGAGCAGTCGGGCAGGAGATGATGAGTGTGCTTGAAAGACGCCAGTTTCCTGTAGCCCGTCTCCGCCTTTTCGCGTCATCGCGTTCAGCGGGACGGGAGTTCGAATTCAGAGGTGAAAAAGTCGTGGTGGAGGAGCTGAAGACAGGTGTTTTCAAGGGTGTGGATTATGCGCTGTTCAGTGCAGGGGGAGGGACATCGAAGGAATTTGCTCAGGATGCTGTGGAATCGGGCTGTGTGGTTATTGATAATTCCAGCGCCTTCCGTATGGATGCCAGCGTCCCGCTCGTTGTCCCTGAGATCAATGGAGCGGACGTGAAGAAGCATCAAGGAATCATCGCCAATCCTAATTGTTCAACCATTATAACGCTTATGGCTTTGGCTCCCCTGCATAGGGAATTCGGACTCATCAGGGTTTTCGCCTCGACCTATCAGGCGGTTTCAGGCACGGGTGCTCAGGCGATCGAAGAGCTGAAAACCCAAGTCAATCAGATAGCAAAAGGCGAAACGGTTGAGAAACAAGTCTATCCCCACCAGATTGCCTTCAATGTCCTTCCTCATGTCGATCAGTTTCTTGGATCCGGCTATACCAAAGAGGAGATGAAAATGGAGAACGAGGGTCGCAAAATTCTTCATCATGAGAGTCTTAAAGTCAGTTGCACCTGTGTTCGGGTGCCCGTCTATCGGGCTCACTCCATAGCTGTCTGTGCTGAATTCAGGACCGAGGTCAGTGTGGAGTCAGCCAGAGATGTCATTTCCCGTTTTCCTGGCATGAGGGTCAAAGATAATCCGGAAGCACTTGAATATCCGATGCCTCTGGATATTGCCGGGGAATATGACTGCTTTGTCGGGCGGATTAGAAAAGATTGTGCTTTTTCCAATGGGATCAGCCTGTGGGTTGTCGGCGATCAGCTTCTTAAGGGCGCGGCTTTGAATGCGGTTCAGATTGCCGAGCTTTTACTGAAATGCTGAGAAAGACTTTCCATATTTGACCCGGCGGACGGCATTTCCTACTCTGTGGTCAGATATATGAAGGTACTCGTCTGCGATAAAGTTTCGGAAAAAGGAGTTAATGTATTCAGGCAGTGTGAAGGCATTGAGCCTGTAGTTGTTGAAGGGAAAACAACTGAGGATAGCATGATCGACCTGGTGGCCGACGTTTCCGCTATTGTCGTTCGCTCCGAAACAAAAATCACAGCAAGGATTCTTGCTTCAGCACCGCATCTGAAAGTTGTGGGACGCGCTGGAGTAGGGGTTGATAATGTGGACGTGTCTGAAGCGACTCGTCGTGGAGTGGTTGTTATGAACACACCAAGTGGCAACACAATCTCCACCTGTGAGCTGACATTTTCCATGATGCTGGCTTTGGCCCGAAACATTCCACAGGCCCACATGTCCATGAAAAGTGGCCAGTGGGACAGGAAAGCCTTCAAAGGCAATGAAGTATATCAGAAGAAACTGGGTATTATCGGACTCGGTCGAATTGGAGCTGAGGTTGCCAGGCGGGCACTCGTATTCGGTATGAAGGTTCTGGCCTATGATCCATACCTCTCCCGCACGCGCGCTGAGGAATTGGGTGTCGCCCTGAAAGAGGACTTGAAGGATCTCCTGAAGGAAAGCGACTACATTACGGTGCACATGCCAAAAACTCCGGAAACCAGTGGAATGATTGATTCCTCAGCATTTTCTCTCATGAAAGACGGGGTTAGAATCCTCAATTGTGCCCGAGGTGGAATCATCAGCGAAAACGATTTATTGGAGGCATTGCAGTCGGGAAAAGTGGCAGGTGCGGCACTTGACGTATATGAAACTGAACCCATTGAAGCAGATCACCCATTCAGGTCCATGCCTCAGGTGATCATGACTCCCCACCTTGGAGCGAGTACTGATGAAGCTCAGGAAAACGTGGGAATCGAAGTGGCTGAAGCTATCGTGGATTATCTCAAGACCGGAGAGGTGAGAAACGCAGTTAATCTGCCAAATCTGGACGCCAAAACATACAGTCGTGTCTGTCCCTACCTGGAACTTGCGGAAAAGCTTGGGAAGCTCGTGGCTCAACTGGCACCGAAAAGAAATGACCGTTTAGTGGTAACATACGGAGGTAAGGTTACCGAAGTTCCTGGCGATCCTCTGACCCGATGTGTTCTCAAGGGATTTCTGGAAGCAGCCGGAGGGGAAGGTGTGAATCAGATCAATGTAAGAACTCTTGCTGATTCCCTTGGTATCAGAGTTGAAGAGATTAAATCCAACGAGAAAAATGACTTTTCCGAATGGATTCACGTTGCGGCCCATTCAGGTGAAGAAAAATTCTCGGCGGGCGGGACCGTCTTCGGAGCCAGGCATGAACCGCGTATCGTGCGGGTGCACAGCCGACCAGTTGAAATTGTCCCACAAGGGGTTCTGCTTTTCTATATGAACGAGGACAAACCGGGGATGGTCGGAAAACTGGGGACACTGCTCGGTAAGTTCAATGTGAACATTGCCAGTATGAGCCTGAATCGGAAAACCCCCGGCGGGCAGGCTCTTTCGGTTTTGAATCTCGATTCCAGGCCATCCACTGAGGCAATTGCCGAAATCGAAAAAGAGCCGTCAATATCAAAGGTCCAGATTGTCGAACTTTAAATCCGGCTGTTGCCCAGGCTGAATTAAGTCAGTCACAATGAAAATGATTAAGGAAATGAAGAACAATATTTTGAAATTCTGGTGGATTGGATCCATATGCCTGTCACTCACATGTATTGCGCAGAGGTCATCCGGCCAATCAGTTGATGCCCTTTTTGAAGATCCTGTGCTTGTCCAACACAAGGATTTTAAGATCACCAGGAGCCAATTGGATCAGGAATTTATCATTTTCAGAAATGATATGGAGAAGAGTGGAAAAAGACTCAACGCCAATCTCAGACACGTTTATGAAAAAAATCTCCTGAAGAGAATGGCTTTTGCCAGAATTATGATCGCCATGGCCCAGGATGAGGAAAGACGTAAAACTGCCCAGGAAGTTGATGAATACATCAGAAATAACAAGGCAGATGCATCATTGAGAGCGTCATTTAATGCCCATATTCTGGCCCTCGGCCTTGAAGAATCAGAGTACATCTCCATGCTGAAAGACCGAATGCTGGCAGAAAAAGTGCTCTTCAGGCTATTGGAACCAAAAATAGCTGTTTCTGAGAGCGAGATTCAGTCGTTTTACGACCGGAATGAACGTCTCTTTGAGGCTCCTCCATTTTACAAAGTCTCGCATATCATGTTTTCTACTAGAAAGGCAGGATCCAACCAGGATATATCGCTGAATGAGATGATGGAGAAGAAAAGCAAAGCTGAGGAGGTGGCCATGCTTGCCCGTAAAGGTGAACAGTCCTTCGAGGAGCTGGTAACTCAATTCAGTGAGGATCCCCGCTCCAGGGCCAACCAGGGAATTTACAATTTTGCACCTGGACAGCTTGACCCCGATTTTGAAAAGGTCGCCCTTCAGATGAGCCCTGGGCAGATAAGTGACCCGGTAAAATCAAAATATGGATATCACGTGATCAAATTCCTGGAAATGTCTCCATCAAAAAAGGAGCCGCTAGAGGGTAACATCAAGGAGGATATCCAAAAACGGCTCCAGGCAGAGAAGCTCAAAGAACACCTCGACCCATTCCAGACCCGAATCATCGAAGAAAATGAGGTGGTGTTTCTTCCCTCCGAAAAGTAAAAGAACAAATTCAGTTTCTGATTAATCATTCGTCAACCCCGCAGATGCGGGGTTTTTCAGTATTTGTGTCTAAAATATGCCAGGTACAATATTATTAATAATGTACCTGGCACAATATTGACAGTGGTGATTTTTGGTTTTGAAAGTGAGGTCTTTGGGGATATGGTTTTGGGGTTACCACACGAAATTTATGAAGAAGACAGGCGCAGGGATAGTCGGTTATGGCTGGGCGGCGACGGCTCATATTGAGGCATTGAATGCGAGTGGGCTGGCCGAAGTTCGAGGGATTTATTCTTCGAGGGAACTGGATTCCAGCGAGGTTGAGCGGGCGCACGGGATAGGGATCCGGATATACCGTGATTACGGAGAGTTTTTGAGAGACAGTTCAATTGAGCTGGTATCGATAACGAGTCATCCATCTTTGCATCGGGAACACGCAGAAGAGGCGGCACGGGCTGGTAAGCACATTATTCTCGAAAAGCCAATGGGGTTGAACTGGAAGGACTGTGTTGAGCTGGCACATGTGGTGGAGGAGACCGGAGTAGGGTTTTGTCTGTGTTTTGAGTGCCGGTTTTCGAGTCAGTTTGAAGCGACGAGATCGATTTTGGACCAGGGATTGATAGGGGAGGTTCACTATGGGGAGATCGATTATTACCATGGGATTGGGCCATGGTATGGACAGTTCAGGTGGAATACGCGTCGGGAAGGAGGGGGAAGTTCACTTTTGTCGGCTGGGTGTCATGCCCTGGATGCGCTTTTATTATGTATGGGAGACGATGTAGAGAGTGTTCAGAGTTATTCGACAAAGACAGGCAGGAGTGATTTTGAACCCTATGAGTATGATACGACGAGTGTCACTCTTCTGAAGTTCCACAGTGGCAAGGTTGGGAAAACAGCCTCTGTGATTGACTGTATCCAGCCCTATTATTTCCACACGCATCTGGTTGGGAGTCAGGGCAGTATACTGGATAACAAGGTTCACTTTGGAGCGATTCAGGGGAGTAACAAGAGCAAGTGGAGTGAGATGTCGTTCGGGTTGGTGGATTCTGGAGACGTATCGGACCATCCGTATCAGAAGCAATTCACAGTATTTCTGGAGAAGTTGCAGTCGGGTGAGCGCCTTATGCCAATGACGGGACTGAAAGAGGCATTGCGGACACATCAGGTGATATTTGCTGCTGATGAATCGGCCAGAACCGGTCAGCCAGTGGCGGTGCCAGCACCATGGAATTCGAAATAGGGCAGCGTAAATGAAGAAATAATAAACAGGAGTTTAAAATGATGAAGAGAAGAGTATTTCTGAAGAATGGAGTGGCAATGGGACTCGGGCTGGCAATGAATGGATTTCCATCCATAGTCAGAGGCCAGAATTTAAACAGCCGACTGAATCTGGCATCCATAGGAACTGGTGGCAGGGCCGCTGCGAATATCGACGGAGTGGCAGGTGAGAACATTATTGCATTGGCTGACGTGGATAGAGACATCCTGGACGTGGCGGCCAGAAAATATTCGGCAGAGAAGAAGTATCGTGATTTTCGTGAGATGCTGACTGTGGAGGGGGACCGGCTGGATGGGGTTCTGGTCGGGACGCCGGACCATACGCATGCCCCGGCGGCTGCGATGGCATTGCGCATGGGCAAAGCGGTTTACTGTGAGAAGCCATTGACACATACGGTGCATGAAAGCCGGGTATTGCAACGGCTGGCGCGCCAGCGTGGGTGTGTGACCCAGATGGGAACACAGATTCATGCCGGGAATAATTATCGGAGAGTGGTTGAATTGGTCCGCAGTGGTCTGATTGGCGAAATCCGCAGAGTTCATGTCTGGATGAGTGCCAGCGGACATTATTCCGGCAAGAAATTTGAGGTGGGGGCGGCGGCACCAGCCAATCTCGACTGGGATCTCTGGCTTGGCCCGGCAGTCCCAAGACCCTATAGTCCGGGAGTTCATCCCTTTGCCTGGCGTGGCTTCTATGAATACGGGAATGGTCGGCTTGGAGATTTTGGCTGTCATTATATAGATCTGGTTCATTGGGCATTGAATTTAAAACATCCTTATCGAGTCCATGCCCGTGGGCCAGCACCGGATGATGTTTCGACGCCAGAGTGGCTGGAGGTGGACTACGATTATCCATCGCGTGGCACTGAGCCTCCAGTCCATCTCACCTGGCATGGCAACCGGAAGCCTGAGATACTTGCGGAGCTGCGGGAAGATGGTGGGGAAGCAGTAAGCTGGGGAAATGGTCAATTGTTTGTTGGAGATCGCGGGTTTATTCTGTCGGATTACAGCAAACACAGAGTCTTTCTCAAGGGTGAGGCTTTTACTGAGGAGATGCGTCCTGAGGCGTGGATACCTGAATCTGTTGGCCACCATGCTGAATGGCTGGCGGCTATACGCGGTGTCGGGAAGAAGCAGGTTATGCCGTCCTGTGCCTTTGAATACAGTGGTCCGCTGACGGAGACTGTTATATTGGGTGCGGTCAGTTATCGGAGTGGAGAAATTATCAGATATGATTCTGATTCCGGACGGGTGACCAATTCGAGAAAAGCCGACAGCTATCTACATAAAGAATATCGTGCTGGCTGGGTTTTATGAGCTGAAATGGATACATCGGATTAGGGGTAAATATGTACAGTACATATCTATAATATGAGGAAATCCTGAGATGAACAAAACGGTATTGGCAGTTGGGGCACACCCTGACGACATTGAGTTTGTGATGTCCGGCACATTATTGGGATTCAAGGCCGAGGGGTTTGAGATACATTATCTGAATGTGTCATCCGGGAATCTTGGGAGTCAGGAATTGGCCGAGGACGAGATCAGAGGAGTGAGGATGGATGAATCAAAAGCTTCAGCATTACTTCTGGGTGCCGCCTGGCATCCTCCATTCAGTCATGATCTTGAGATCTCCCATGACACACATTCCATCCGCCATTTATCATCATTGATCAGAGAAATACAACCATCTGTTATTCTGACGCATTCTCTGGAGGATTATATGGAAGACCATACGGCGACGGCCCGTTTGGTGGTTACGGCAGCTTTTTCGCGTGGTATGAGAAACTTTCATGTGGTTCCTCCGCGTGATATATATGTTGGTGATGTTGCTGTATATCATGCTCAACCGCACATGAATCGTGACAATATGGGACGACTGGTGGTTCCTTCACTGGTTGTTGATGTGGGGGACGAGATGGAGTCCCGTAAAAAAGCTCTGTCAATGCATAAGAGCCAGTCATCCTGGTTGGAATCAAGTCAGGGAATGGGGTCTTATGTTCAGACAATGGTGGACAATGCCAGAGAAGTTGGGGGACTTGCCACCGGGGTTGAGTTCGGGGAAGGCTGGCGTCCCCACTTTCATGTAGGTCTGTGTGATGAGGCATTCAATCCTATAGAGAATTTTCTGGGAACCCGTGTTCACAAGATTGGTTGAGAAGCGGGATTCCGGATGCCGGGATAAATTGGTGGAAAATTTAAGAAAGTAGATGATCCAGAATGATGATGGCGGAAAAAATACCGGGAGATTCCATAGATTTGATGGGTGATCAATATTATAAATACTATTCGGGGAATTCCGGAGCCAGGAATGGGAAGCATTGAAATCCTGCAAACTCAAAAATTTACACAAAAATAAAGGAAAACAAGGAATGTCACGCAAAATAAGTTCGGTAGCACCTGGGTGGTGGGACTACACAACAATTGATGATGAGATAATTCGTGATGCGGCTGCATTGACGCCATCGGCAATGGAGGGGTTGTCGAGGCCTGGATTCGAGGTGCGGATATTTGATACGTTGGAGGAATTTTATTTATCCGAGGCACTTGAGTATATTGAGGCATGGCGTCAGTCGACATTGGATAATCCGGTTGGGATATGTGGTCCGATAGGCCCGACTGAGCAATTACCTTTGGTGGCCAGGATAATACAGGATCTGGGGCTGGATCTCAGAGCAGGTCATTTCTGGGGAATGGATGAATGGGTGATAGGAGGAAAGGCTGTGACCCGTGATCATCCACTATCCTTTGAGAAGGCGGACCGCGAGTTGTGTTTTGACCGTTTTCCATCCGGTTTTGAGATACCTGATGATCACCTTCATTTTCCGGGGGATGACATTGAAGGGTTCAAGTCGACTTGGGATGGAAGCATCCGTTGCGCAGTGATGCAGGGTGGGCAGGGTGACGTCAAGCACTGGGCATTCAATGATCCGGTCCTGCGGGAAGGGCTTTGGAAAGATGCCCCACCCACACCTGAGGAATATGGAAAACTGGGAACCCGTGTTGTTGATCTGCATCCATTGACCATAGCGCAGAATGCCCGGACGAGTGGTGGAGGGAATATTTCATTGGTACCCACGCAGGCCGTGACGGTTGGGCCAAAGGAAACCTGGAGATCTGAGAAGGTATCCATCTGGCATGCAGGCAACCACGACAATCCATTCGGGCAAAGGCTGACCTGCCTGATGGTGGCCAAGGGAATAGCGGATTCAGCGGTACCAATGTCGCTGTTGGCGAATCATCCCAATGTCCAGTTCAGTTATTTTCGAGGCGGGATTGGACATTGCGAGGTGGAGATGCATTGACCTTGAGGAGCGTCAATGGCTCTGGATTCACATATGGGCTGCAAAAAGGCCATGGAATGCCGATCAGAATCAAAGTAATGTATGTGATCTTCCGCGTGAGTGACAACCGTGTCGGACGTTTAAACCCTACGAAAAATCAGTGAAAATCAGAAATAATCAGGACGGGACTGACCGTGAGGAGCGAAATCAAGGATTTACTTTAATCGAGCTTCTGGTGGTGATTGCGATCATTGCGATACTGGCGAGCATGCTTCTGCCGGCGTTGAGTAAAGCCAAGGAGAGTGGTCGGACAGCCCTTTGCAAAAGCAACCTCCGCCAATTGAGTCTGGGAATGCTTCTTTATGCGGATGACAGTCAGGACACACTACCGTGGGCTGGTGGGGTGGACCGGAATCTCGAGCCGGACTGGGTTTGGGGGGGGCATCGTATGGCCAATCCCAATAACCGGAGTGAGTGGGACAGACCGTATTGGGCACTGCATGCCGAATCCGGGTCTATATTTCCCTATGTGACCGGTTTGAAGCGGGTTCGTCCCCGTCCGGGGAGGCGCGATACAGATTTTTACACGCAGACCCACAAAGTGTACCGATGTCCGAGCACTGGTGAGCTAGGGCGGTCCCGGCGGGTGAATTTCAGTATGAACGCCTGGATTGAACCGGACAGGAATCTACGGACATCGCGTACGTCATCCCGTGGAGTGGATTTGACAAAAGTCAGACTGCCTTCAGTGAAGCTGATGGTATTGGATGAATCTCCTGAGACTATGCACAATGCGAGTTTCACACCTGGAGGATCAGCGGCTCGTGGAAATTTCACCTACCACAATGGCAAGATCAACATGGGGTTCATGGATGGACATGTTGAGATATTCAAGCACGATGAGGTGATGCAGATGCAGCGCGACACGACCCGTGGAACACTGAACCGATACCGGTATTTTGATCCGTATTACTGATTGAGGTTGAGTAGCCAACCAGGATAATCCGGGTGTTTATGATTTGAGGCTGGTTAATTGTCGGCATTGCGGATGGTGTTGAGTTTCCGTTCGAGATCTTTGGCGATGTCTGGGTGCTGATTTATCAGGTTATCTGATTCCCTGGGGTCGGCGCTGAGATTATAGAGTTGGAAAGGTTCTGAGAACGGGGCACCTCTGGGGTTTTCGCGGCCACCGGAGCCATCAGACAATATGAGTTTCCAGTCTCCCTCGCGAATGGCGAATGTGCCATTTGCAGAGTGGTGAATGACAGGGGGGCGTTTTGAGGAGGTCGGATCATCGAGCAGGTCACGAGCAAAGCTGACACTGTCACCGGCCATGCCTTCAGCGATTGAATTCCCGGTCAGCTCGGCAAGGGTTGCAAAAATATCGACGTGGCAGATTGTTCGGGTTGAGACTGATGATTCCCTGACTCTGGCGGGCCACCTGACAAAAAATGGCACTCTGTGACCGGCCTCATAGATGTCGGCCTTAGTGCCTCTGAAGATGAAATTGGAGCGGTGAATATCCTCATTATAGGACTGTAGAGATATATCGCCGGTGTGGTCATCTGAGCCGGACGGGTTCTTATACATGAATGAGCCATTGTCGCTGGTCAGGATGACAAGAGTATTTTCCGAGATTTTATTCTTATTGAGGCATTCCAGGATCTGGCCGACGGACCAGTCGGTCTGCAGAATAAAATCCCCATAGGGTCCGAGACCGGAGAGTCCGCGAAATCTTTCCGCCGGCAGGACGGGTTTATGAGGTGCCGTCAGAGGGAAATACAGAAAAAATGGTTTTTCGGATTTGGCGTGGTCGTCGATGAAATTGACGGCCAGGGATGTGAGGCGATCGAGGATCTGTTCGGGGATGAAATTGGGGCTTCTTTCGCCCTGTCGGAGGAAAGCCGGGAATGGTTGGGCCTGTTGTCTGGCGGACGGGAGTTCGGTGATTTTTGTATTTTCGACCACGACATAGGGAGGGAAATCGAGCGAAGCTGGAATTATCCTGGAGTGGCTGAATCCGAAAGCTGTGGGAGATTTTGTGAGTGGCTGGCTGAAATCAAATTTTGACGGTGGGTTGTTGGAGGGTGTGAAATCGAGGCCGAGGTGCCATTTGCCGATTATTCCAGTGTGGTATCCAGCTGATTTAAGATGGTCTCCAACGGTTTGGCGGCCGTCCTCGATGAGTGGGGAGCCATATCCATTGAGAACACCTCTTTTGAGACGTGACCGCCAGCAGTATCTGCCGGTGAGCAGACCGTATCTTGTTGGTGTGCAGACAGCTGACGGAGAGTGGGCATCAATATATTTTTTCCCCTGTTCGGCCAGAGAATCCATAGCGGGGGTAGGAATTCTGGAATGGGGATTCAGAGACTGGACATCACCATATCCCAGGTCGTCAGCGAGAATCACCACAATATTCGGATTGTCCGATTTGGCCTCTGCGGAGAGTGAGAATATTCCGACCAGAACAGTCAGGACCATTGGGACATGCCGGCAGAAAGGAAAAAGTTGGAATCTGGAAAAAACGGACATAGTGGGATGAAATGGGACAGATTTGAAAATTTATTTTATAGATGACGGTCCATTGTAATTAATTACGGCGTGAGGTAAAGAAAGCAAGAAATGCAAATGAGAGAGTGGCTGACAGGAGCCCAAAGCCAGCCTTGGTGCCACTGGCCACGATGCCGATTAAAATTCCCAGACCCGCCGTAAAAATCAGTCCGTAAATCGGGAGTTTGGAAATCTGACCGGATCGGGTTTCGCTGACTATTTCATCCCAGGGATTCTGCATAGTGACTATCATCCCAGACGGGATCGGGCTGTCAATGCTATGAAAGCACGTGGATTGGTCAGTCAAAAGCACCAGCAGGATCCGGTGGGTGGCGACCATCAGTCAGCATTTCTCAGTCCCATGGATTTCCGGAGGTTCCAGATGGAGAAGTGGGAAATCCGGATTGAATCATCGCCAACGAACTCAAGTGGAGTGGTAATGGATTCAGGGAACACCCTGTGAGTCAGGGTCTGACGTCCTCCATTGAGAAATACCTCGATCGATGAGTGGTCCACAATCGCATGGACATCAATCCTGCCCGATTTCTCCTTCAAGCCGGGATTCAGGGGGATGGTCGTGGACGAGGGGAATTTCGGATGGAAATCCACCACACCGGAATTTGTCCGGTCAAAAGTGACAGTTCGTTGGCCGGGGTTGAAACTGAGGACAGTTTTCTGGTTGTTGTGGCGCAGGAAATGGACTTCGAGGTCGGGTAAGTTTTCTATGTGGGGCAGATCGACTGAGAAAGTCATCTCGAAGGGTAATTCAATTGTGTGGCCGGTGGATTTGATGTGATTGTTGATATTTTTCAGAGTGGACTTATTGAGGTGAAATCCTTTGGTTCGGAGGCTGGCGAGTTCGCGGGTGGTTCTCTGGATGAGTGAGACATTGCCATTTTGATTGTCGAGTGTCCATTCGCGGGCGAGAGACATGGCGCTTCTCCAGGGTGAGACTGGAATATCATTGGCGTAATCCCAGTTGCTCATCCATCCCATGGCGATTCTTCTGCCGTCAGATACCGGGACGTCAGACCATGAGACCGTCGCATAAAAATCGCGGCCAAAGTCGAGCCATTTCGGGGAATCGGTTGGATGTGAGGGGGTGAAGGTGCGGCCGTCAAAGTCGCCGACAAAATACTGTCCACCCGATCCCCCGGCGTAGGCTCCCGGATTGAGGTTGACGATCAGAACCCAGTGTGTGCGGCCGGATTGATCCTGAAGCGGAAATATATCGGGGCATTCCCAGATACCCTCCGTGGCTCCAGCGGGACCAAATTCGGAGGTCATTTTCCAGTTGATGAGATTATCGGAAACATAAAAGGCGACCTTGCGTTCCAGAGGAATGGCAACCACCATAGTCCACTGTTGCATATCGGCATTCCAAATGACCTTGGGGTCACGGAAATCGGCCATATTTCTGTCGAGGACCGGGTTCTTATGGTATTTCGACCAGGTGCGGCCATTGTCGAGTGAGTAAGCGATATGCTGATTCTGGAGGCCGTGGTCGAGATCTGTATAATGTCCGGTATAGATTGCGATCATGGGTGGATGAGCTGACCCGGCCGGAGCCAGTCCGGATGAGTTATTGTGATCAATCACAGCACTCCCGGAGAATATCATCACACCATCCTCTTCTGTGAGGGCGACCGGGAGGTGCGACCAGGTGTGGAGGTCGGTGCTGACGGAGTGGCCCCAACTCATGTGTCCCCACCTTTGGCCAAAGGGATTGAATTGGTAGAAGAGGTGGAATTCTCCATTGTGCCAGACCATGCCATTCGGGTCATTCATCCAGTTGATTTCCGGGGTAAAATGAATGGCAGGGCGCCATTTTTCAGTGAAATATCCTTGTGACAGCCGGTAATTTTCCAGAGACATTGAGGATTTAGGTTGTGATTTCGGGGTTGAGGAAAAGGTTATGGAATCCACGTTGATGTGCCCCCATCCACCCCGGTGGGCGTCGAGAATTCTGAGTCGTGCAGTGGCCCCCAGGAATTCGCTGACATCCCAGGATTTCCAGTTGAGTTCCTCGTTGTCCTCACCGGAGGCGGATCTGGCGATGCTGTGGCCGATCCACAATTCCAGGCAGGTGCTTTTTTCATGGGAACCGCCACCGATTTTGAATGAGATAAATGGTTGTTCAATAATAAACGCAGACGATAGGAGGGATCCGACAGTTTGGTCGCCCGCAAAAAATGAATTCACCAGGCCGGATCCATCATATCCGCTTACCGGGTTCTGGTTGGGCAGGGTGCCTTGGGCTGGTCCAGGACCGAATGCCTCCCCCGTCACTTCCCATTTATCATACATCCCCGATTCAAAATCCTCAAAAATTTGGTCGTCAGCCTTGCATGGGGGAATGCACATTGCTGACATGATGAAACAACAGGTCATGAGCATAGCCTGGAAGTGGAAATTCATAAATCCATCGTATTGGTGTCAATAAATATTGGCAATACGGATATCGGGGATTGGGGGCAGATTGAGCTTGAGGGGATTCACCGAATCGGTGAATATGAATTCATGAAACCCCGAGCAAGCAAGATATATTTGGCAGCCTTTCTATGTGGGCTGAGCGCAATAAGTTACGGTCAGGACAAGCCGGGTTATCGGGATACCCCAAAGATCCCGGGCCAGGACTGGCATGTCCATGATCCGGATCGTCCTCAGCCGAATGTTGTCAAGGCAGGGGATAAATTCAGCGAGATGGCATCGGCGCCCTCAGATGCGATTGTTCTTTTTGACGGGACCGATCTGGAGAAATGGACCGGAGGAGATTGGCTGGTAAAAGACGGGTATATGGAAGTGACCCGTGGAGGAATTTCGACAGAAGTGCCCTGGGAGGATTTTCAGTTGCACATTGAGTGGGCCACGCCGGCCATAGTCAAGGGGGACAGTCAGGGCCGTGGCAACAGCGGGCTTTTCCTTCCTGGCCGGCACGAGGTTCAGATACTTGATTCCTATGAAAACCCGACTTATCCCGATGGTTCTGCGGGATCAATGTATGGACAGTGGCCGCCTCGTGTGAATGTGACCCGGGCTCCGGGACAGTGGCAGACATATGACGTGATTTGGGAAGCTCCAAGGTGGGATGACAATGGGAAACTCAAGTCCCCCGGCTTTGTGACAGTCATCCACAATGGAGTGCTGCTTCACCACCGGAAGGCATACAATGGCCCCACTGGACACAAGCAGGCAACGGACTACAACCGGGTGAATAAAAGCCGGAGTATTTCACTTCAGGACCATGGTAATCCAACGAAGTTCCGAAATATCTGGGTACGCCCGATCGATGCATACGACGAGTGATTTCAAAATTGTGCGGGGCAGTCTGATTTTCAGGGATGCCGCTCTGTTGCTGTTGCTGTTGGTATCGGGGTGGCACCTTTGTGTTTATGAGGCTCGCGGAGCCGACTTAAACCCACCGAATATTGTCCTGATGATAGCGGACGATATGGAGTGGGATGATGCCGGATGTTACGGGCATCCGGTGGTGCGGACCCCGAACCTTGACAGTCTTTCAGAGGCGGGCATGCGCTTCACCCGGGGATTTGTCACCAGCAGTTCGTGCAGTCCAAGCCGGGCGAGTCTCATAACCGGCCTATATCCTCACCAGACGGGTGCTGAGGAGTTGCACTGGCCGGTGCCGCCCGGCCGGGACACATTCGTCAGATTGCTGGGTGAAGCGGGATACTGGACGGCGGCGGCTGGTAAATGGCATTTGGGGGAGACCCTGAAAGATCATTTTGACCTGGTTATGGAGGTGGATACTTCGGGATTCCAGCTTCCGGCCGGTCAGGCAGGAGAGTCGGGGGAATTCAGGCAGAGCTACGATGGGGATGCCCGCAGCGGGTGCGCTGACTGGCTGGAAGTATTGAGATCAAGACCTGAGGGGCATCCATTTTTTCTGTGGCTTGCGGCTCTGGATCCTCACCGGCCGTACGATGAGGATGCCATCAGGGACCCGCATGACCCGGCGCAGGCCATTCTGGCACCGTATCATCCAGACCATCCGGATGTCCGGAAAGACTATGCCCTCTACTATGATGAAATCCACCGGCTGGATTATTTTGTGGGGCAGGTGACGGAGGAATTGAGGAAACAGGGAGTCTGGGAGAATACAATGATTGTCTTCATCAGCGACAATGGCAAACCCTTTCCCAGAGACAAGACCACACTTTACGACAGCGGCATCCGGAGTCCCTGGCTTGTGAGCTGGCCGGAAAGAATTCCGGGCGGGCAGGTCTGCGATGAGCTTGTCAGTTCGATTGATCTGGGGCCTGGATTCCTGGAGGCTGCCGGTGTGGATATTCCCGGGCAGATGGAGGGCGTCAGTTTTCTGCCCCTGTTGAAAGCGCCTGGGGAACCGATCCGTCCATATATATATGCGGAGAAGAACTGGCATGATTACGAGGACCATGCCCGGGCTGTTCGTGATCAGCGGTATAAGCTGATAGTGAACAGCTATACAGACCTGCCGAATACTCCACCTGCCGACGCGGTGAGAAGTCCCATATTCCAGGCCATGCTTTCAATGTATAAATCGGGGGCATTGCCAGAATATCAGCGGCAGATTTTCACCAGTCCGAGACCGGCTATGGAACTATACGATACTCAGAGTGATCCCGATGAGCTGATCAACATCGCGGGGCAATCGGAGATGGTTCAAGTGGAAAGGCGTTTATCCCGCGCATTGAACCAGTGGGTATCCGGGACTGATGATTATACACCTTCGTTGAGGACAGCCGATGAATTTGACCGGGAGACCGGGCGGCCTACTGCGGCGCGCGTGCGTCCCCGATGGTCGAAAGCGCGGATGGTTTCCGATGGGCTGACAGCTCCCTGATTTTATTGTGCCTCTTCGGCTGCTGCACTCAATTATCCTCAATTTCATTGCAAAACCGGGTGCCGGTTGTATGGTTCTGATTGTTCACAATATGAAAAAAATATCAGAATCATTCAGAGTAGCCGGGGCTCTCATGATAGTCGTTTCTGTGGGGGCGTCCGTGCTGCCACTGCAATCGGCTGAAGTGGCGCTGCAGTTGAAGGGCGGAGTATCTGCCGCCGGCGAAGTGCAATATGTCGACGGACGCGGAATCGGGCTCGTCAAAACGGATGGTGGAATTATCCATCTCACCAGAGATCAGCTCGCCAGCAGCACACTTGCTGAGTATCAGTCGTGGATCTCCGGGAAATCCGTCCCAGGAGGAGGAAAAGCCGACCACGATCTCACTATTGGCACGCAGGTCGGTACTCTCGCTTATGATAAGGGTTCTATCGAAGTGTCCCCTGGATCCTTTGTGAGAGTGACGTTGGATAATGTGGATGACCTTCAGCACAACCTTGTATTCAGTTCATCATTTGATGAGGCATCGGGGCAGGCACTGGCCATGGAAGCCCTGAAACTCGGGGCTGAGGGCATGGCGCGTCAGTGGATTCCGGAATCTGGCGGGATATTGGCGGCGAGTTCCATGGCCGATCCGCACGCAAAAGTGAGTGTGTATTTCCGGGTGCCGGAGGCGAATGGTGAATATCCGTATGTCTGCACATTTCCCGGGCATTTTTCCGTGATGAAAGGTGTCATGGTTGTGGGCAAGGTTGAGGAAGTTGAAGGTGATTTTCAATTAAGCAAGGTGGGATATAAGGTCTATGAAGGGTCCTGGGACAGATTGCCTGATTTTTCGGGATTGACACCAGCCAAGACTGGCGAGCAGTCAGGAGGACTCATGAAGATTTCCACGCTGGGATACAATGAGCAATTCGGTGTTGTCTTCACGGGAAACCTCAAAGTTCCATTGGAGGGAAATTACGACTTTATGATCAGCAGCGATGATGGCTCAAAACTCTATATAAACGGCAAGGAAATCATCGATAATGATGGCGTGCACGGTATGAAGGCTATGAGAGGGAAAGCCCAACTCAGCGCAGGCTCCCACAAACTGCGCCTGGAATACTTTGAAAGGAACGGGGGCGAGGAATTGTATGCCGAGGTGAAGGCCCCCAAAGGCGAGCTTCTGAGATTGACCCCTGGAGAGACTCCCGCCGGCAATAATGGTGTTGGCATCCCACTATATCCATTGGCTGGCGAGGCGATGATATACCGCAATTTCATTGACGGAGTTGGCACGGCGCGCGGGATTGGTGTTGGGTTCAGTGAGGGAATTCACTACGCCTATGATGCGCAGAATGGACGCATCCCCATGGTTTGGCGGGGGGGCTTTATCGATGCCAAAAGACATTGGACAGGCAGGGGCGTAGGCTATCAGGCACCTTCCGAGACCGTTTATACGGCAGACGGATCCGGAGCCATGCTCGCGGTGCTGCATTCACCGGATGCCGACTGGCCATCCCTGGATTTTGTCGGGAATGGTGAGAGTGGCGATTTCTCCGCACCCGGAGGCAAGCCGACAGCATACCGGTTTCTGGGTTACAATCTGAATTCGAAGCGCCATCCCATTTTCCGCTATGAATGGAATGGTTTGACCGTGACCGACTATGCACGCCCCAACGCCAATGGTGGACTTCAGAGGACACTGACAATCTCCGGCGCTCCATCGGTCAGAGGGCAGATATACCTGCGCGTCGGTCAAAGTGGTGATGGACTCGATGTGATGGTCCCGAAGAGATTCAAACCACATTCCCATGACGATGGAATACGCATCCCGGTCAACCTCCAGAACGGCAAGGCACGAATCAATATCAACTACTCAATCAACGCTCAATAAAAAGGAATCCCATCATGAATAATCAGTTTATAAAAAGAATAATTATCGGAGTGGTGCTGGCTTCCGGCGTGGTGCCTGGACTGACATCACAGGCTGAGGAAAAACAGGAGGATTACTACAGTATCCATGCCATCCGCCCACCTCAGGGAGTCTTTCCCGAAGTCAGTGGGCTGGAAGTCGGGCCGGATAATGAGCTCTATGTGGCGACCCGGCGTGGAGACATCTATCACGTCACCGACTACGGGGCCGATTCGCAAAGTTCCAACTGGAAGCTCTGGGCGCAGGGGCTTCATGAACCGCTAGGCATCTCCTGGAAGAATGGATGGCTTTATGCCACTCAGCGTCCGGAAGTGACGCGCATCAAAGACCGGGATGGTGATGGACGGGCCGACATTTTCCGGACCCTATCCGACCGCTGGGGCATCAATGGCGATTACCATGAATATGCCTTTGGGACATCGCATGACAGCGAGGGGAATATCTGGGTTGTCCTGTGCCTGACCGGTTCGGGAGGATACAGCAGCGCCTTCCGCGGATGGGCTGTCAAAGTCACTCCCGATGGAGAAATGATGCCTGTGGCCTCGGGAATCCGTTCGCCCGGGGGAATTGGGTTCAACCAGGAAGGGGACGTTTTCTATTGTGACAATCAGGGCCCATGGAATGGTTCCAGCTCAGTCAAGCATCTGGTTCCCGGATCGTTTCAGGGCAATCCGAGTGGCTGGAAAGCATACGAGGAATTATCCGGCACACTTCTTGGGGGCCAGCCGACATTGCCTGAAAGTGGGAGTCGTATTCCCGCCGAGCGGGAGCGGGTCGGGACGTTTGTTCCTCCGGCCTGCATACTGCCGCACGGTCGTGTCGGGCAGTCGCCGACCGGAATAGTGACCTTTCCCGCGGATGGCAGCTTTGGACCTTTTGAAGGCCAGTTGCTTGTCGGGGAACAGACCTACTCGGAAGTCCAGCGGGTCTTTCTCGAGAAAGTCAATGGAGTCTATCAGGGCGCTGTCTTCCATTTTCTTCAGGGCTTTGAATCCGGAAACATTGCTCTGAAGATGACTGACGGGGGCGTGCTTATCACCGGTGGATCGGACCGCGGATGGGGTGCCAGAGGGGGTAAGCCATTTGCACTGGAATCAGTTCGCTGGAACGGAAAGGTTCCATTTGAGGTCCGCGAAATGAAGGCACTTCCCAATGGCTTCCAGCTGAATTTCACATCAAAGGTCGACCGCGAATCTGCTGGCAATGTGGATTCCTATAAAATGCAGGCTTATACATATATCTACCAAAGCAGCTATGGCAGCCCTGAGGTGGACCGGATCCAGCCGAATATCACCAGTGCCAAAGTCAGCACCGATGGCATGTCCGTGGTGATCACGGTCGATAAACTGACCAAAGGTCATATCCACGAACTGGAAATGGCAGGTGTTGCCAGCGCCGATGGACGTGAACTCCTGCACAAGACCGGATATTATACCCTTAATGAAATTCCCGATACACGGGCTCTCCGCTGAGGGGTCTGGGGCTTCATTGTTTGTGGATAATCAGGGCGCTTCGGCGCCTTTTTTTGTGGACTTTGTGGACGTTTTTGGCTTGGGGAGGTAGGGTGTTGGTGATGAGGGGAAGATGGCTGGTTTTGGTTGTTGTCGGGGTGCTTTTTATGTATTTGGGATCCCGTGATGAGGCTGGGTCGGATTGGGGTGGATCTATGGCAGGGAAGGCTGTTATCGGAGGGGTCGGCGGGGAGGCACATCCGGGATGGGGCAGGCTGAGTGGAAGTGAGTTGATTTCCGGGAGACTGCCGGCGGGTTTGAAACCGTTGAAATTATTATCCACTGATGAGGCCGGCGGGGTTATTCGCTCGCTCGTGGAGACCGGGACACGACTGGGAACAATTCTGGTGGAGGAAACAATTGAGAAAGGGAACCCGGAACCGGTTGAGCAGGCCATCTTCAGTGCCGGGCATCTGGTGGTATCGGGCAGTGATATGGGGGCACTCCGGGAATCGCTCTCACTTGTCGGGCAGGCCGGATACCAGATCTCCGGGGTGCCATATGACCGTCACACATTTCTTGTGGAACTTACCGGAGTGGCGACTCCGGCCGACATAGACCACAGCCTGCGCGAGCTGAGGGCTCTCCTGCCTGAGGGAATGGATGTTGAACTTGATGGAGCCGGTCATGGGGCGGGGGCTCCGACAGATCCTTCGTATGATCGTCAGTGGCATCATGCCCAAATTGGTTCCGAGGCGGTATGGGACAGGACACGCGGCGATGGTTCGGTGCTTGTTGCGGTATTAGATACTGGAATCCATTTCACCACACCGGAGTTTGAGGGAAGGATTTCAGATGATGGATATGATTTTGCCAATGATGATGACGATCCCACGGATGATCATGGTCACGGGACGGCTGTGGCCGGTGTGATTGCCGCCAATGCCAATAATGGTCATCTGCTGGCGGGAGTTGACTGGCATTGCCAGGTGCTTCCGGTCAAGATTCTGGACAGTTCCAACTGGGGGTTTTACTCCTGGTGGGCAAGCGGAGTCAGGTATGCGGTTGAGCAGGGGGCCAGGGTCATCAATCTTTCTGCCGGCGGCAGTGGTGGCAGCTCGTCACTGACCCGGGCGATTGAATCCGCCATAGCCAGTGGTGTGGTTTTCGTGACCATCACAAACAACGACGGCGAAGGGACTGTCGATTATCCGGGAAACCTCGAAGCTCCGATCACGGTTGGAGCCACTGAACGGGATGGAAGTAAAACGTCATTCAGCAACTGGGGTGAAGGCATTGATCTGGTTGCACCTGGGCGGGATATTTTCACAGTGAATCTTTCCGGGAACCTGAGCAGTTGGTGGGGCACATCCTTTGCGGCTCCTCAAGTGGCTGGCGCTGCGGCTCTTCTGCTCAGTCTGAATCCGGATCTGGATCACCATTCTGTTGCGGCGCTTCTGACGGCTGGAGCGGAAGACCTTGTCGGTGATGATCTGGACACTCCCGGATTTGATACCTATTACGGATGGGGACGGCTTAATATAAACAATTCGATGGTGCTGGCGCAGACTTCTCCTGAAATATCCATTCATGCTGGCGGGGGATTTTCGCTTAAATGGGCGTCCTCACCCAATGCCCCGTCCCGGAATCCGTATGATATATACTGGAGCGATGATCTGGATTCATGGCAGATGATTGAATCTCCGGACATAGAGTATAATGGCGGAGCTGAATGGGTTGATGAAAGTTCTTTGAATGCCGGGGGGGCGCCCCGGAGATTTTACAGAATAACCATCGGGCCATAAGTTTGTATATATAAATGAGATTCATGAATGGACTCCGTTCTTCAACTGTGAAATCGATTGAAGTCGATATGTCGGGCGCGAGCTTACTGCTTTTCCAGGGTAACGATCTGGAGTAGAATACGGGCCATGCTGCAGAAGTTTAACGAGAAGAACCGGGATCTGATAGTCAATATCAGTGGCAGACTGGTGCACCGCGATGAAGCCGGCATCAGTCCATTTGATTCTGTTGTGCAGGGAGGCGATGCTGTCTGGGAGGGGCTCCGGGTCTACCGGGGGCGGATTTTCACTTTGAGGGAACACCTCGACCGCCTCAGGAGTTCAGCTCTGGCACTGGCCTTCAAGGAGATCCCCACACATGAGGAGATCATTCGGGAAATCCGCAGGACACTCGAAGCCAACCACATGTACGACAATGTGCATATCCGTCTGACACTGACGCGGGGAGTCAAGCTGACATCGGGGATGGACCCCAGATTGAATACCAGTGGTCCCACTCTGATTATTCTGGCGGAGCACAAAGCACCGGTTTACGACAAGTCGGGACTCCGGCTGGTCACCTCCACTATACGGCGGTTTCCGCCGGACTGTCTGGATCCCAAGATCCACCACAATAACCTGATTCAATCGATACTGGCCAAGATTCAGGCGAATCAGGCAAATGCGGATGATGCGTTGATGCTGGATTACCGGGGGTTTGTGGCAGAGACAAATGCAACACATGTTTTTATTGTGCATTCGGGCATATTGATGACGCCTTGGACGGTGGCCTGCCCGGAAGGTATCACGCGGTCTGTGGTTCTCAGGCTGTGTGGTGAGCACGGGATTCCCGCGCAGGAACGCGATCTCTCACTGACTGAAATTTACCGGGCCGATGAGATGTTCTGCACCGGGACCATGGGTGAGCTGGCTCCAGTCGTTGAAGTTGATGGGCGTCCCATCGGTGACGGGACACCGGGCCCCATGCTCGCCCGGCTTGATGGCCTGTTCAGCAACCATGTGGAAGCCGTCAGCGAAAAAGTCGTTGATGAGCCTGGCCGGACGTAATTGACAAATATTAAAAATCACCGCCTATGTCATGGATATTTCAGACAGTGCGATTACTCGCAAATGGAAAGAACGTCCGCGAGACGGCCGGTCTTCTGGCCTCGGGTGTGTCAACGGCCCGACAATATGCCGGGGATTTCAGCCGCACGCACTTTGCCCACATGTGGAAGGAAGCAAATGCCGGGGATTTGGAGGCTCAATTCCAGCTTGGGGAGTGCTATTTCAAGGGGCGGGGCATAGACATTGATCCGTTCGAGTCGGCCAAATGGTATGAACGGGCGGCAAAGGGTGGGCACGCTCAGGCTCAATGCAATTTTGCCATGCTCAAATATCTCGGGCGCGGCACGCAGGCCAATTCCGCCGAGGCCTGGATGTGGATGAAACTGGCTCTGATTCAGAATGATCTCAATGCTGTGCAATCGGTTCATTCGCTGAAGGACAAGCTCTCACCCGATGACAGGCGTCTTGGCGAGCAGATGGCCTTAGAGTTTGTTCCGGAAAGATATATCTATGAGCCTCAGCCGGAGGACTCGGATTCGTCGGCCTCGTCACCGGAATCATAAGTGATTCGCAGTTCATGGATTCACGGATTAGGGTAGTGCAGACATAATGAAGATATTCAGAGTTTTTCAGAAGGTATCCGGTCTATGGGTTTTTCTCTTTCTCTCAGGATTCCTGATTGGTGAGGAAACGCATGGAATAATTCCATCGGACAAATGGAAGCCGGTATTCGGGGAGAATTTTTCGAAAGTGGCTCCGGGCGAGCTTCCCGAGGCCTTTTTGGTTATGGAGGGCGATTGGCAGGTTGTTGGTGATGAAGCCGAATCACGCGCTGCCCGGATACCCGGCACTCCACTCGACCGCTTCGGGTTTCTGTTCGGGGATTACTATGATCCAGGCAAAGCGGTGCGGGCGACATTTCAAGCTTCCCGCAAAGGGAGAATCTCCCCCAGCTTCAGTGTGGGCTTATATGGAATTGGCGGCTATCAACTTCGGGTGAGTCCTTCGAAGCGTCAACTGGAACTCCTTGTCGAGGACGTGATAATTGCAGAGGCTGATTTCCGGTGGTCTGGGTCGGGCAAAGAGACGATCGTCGAGCTTCTGGTGGTTCCCCTGACTGAAGCCGGCCCGTGGCATGCGGAGGGACGCGTCTGGATCCAGGGCGAATTGCGTCCGGAAAAGCCCGCTCTGACTTTGGATTCGAAGGAGGAACCATACAGTGGCCAGGCCTCGGTGTGGGTGACTCCCTACTCGGGCACCCCGGTCAGTGTCGATAATATCCAGGTTTTCCAAGTTACCGTTTCTGACTCTGACTCTGACTCTGACTCTGACTCTGACTCTGACTCTGACTCTGACTCTGACTCTGACTCTGACTCTGAGTCGCGTTGATGGATTTGTTAGGTGGCTTCACGCGTATGGCCGATTCGACAGACAGTAATTTTGCTGAGGAGCAAAAGCAGCCGCTATTTACAGCGATTGCGAAATCCGACGTGGACTTTCGCGAGGCATACGCCGCAGCCAGTCGCACGTTGCCACGATTCATTGAGTACCTTCAGAGTGGCACACCCGCCTACTATTCCGCCAAGTTGAGCTTTCGCTCTCCTGATGAATCGGAGCGCTTTGGTGAGGACCAGATTCTTTATCTTTGGCTCACAGACGTCCACTATGACCCAGCCAAGCGGATGTTCTCCGGCACTTTTTTTGAAGTTCCGCCGGAGTTGCAGAAGTGGCATCCTGTTGGGCAGGTGCTGACTTTCGAAGGCGAGGACATCTTTGACTGGATGGTGTTGAGCGAGGATGCTCGCTTGTTCGGCGGTTTCACACTTCGCGTCTCGCGCAGCAAGTTGCCAGAGAGTGAGCGTGCTGATTACGACCGCTACATTGGAGTCAGGGTTTATGAGCCAGCCACCTGACCATGCGCTGCAGCGAACCCGGCGGGAGCGTCGCGGTTGCAATCCATGCGTCCCGTGCGCCGGGCCGCTTAGCTTGGGTCGGTATTGTGGAATTTCCTCAGCTGCCCGGGGGTAATCAATCATCGATTTGAATGGAATAAAGAGTGGACTGATGGCAGCTTATCGGCATGAAAGTTTTTGTCGACTCTGACCATGGGAAACAAATTCGAAAACGGACACCTGCAATACATTTCATTAAATTGATGTCAGTGGCAATGCTGGCTGGATTGATGGGGATGACTTTGGCCGGTGCTGATGACGGGGCACTGGTTATTGATGGGGTTGAAGTTATAGCCCGTCCGGAGTTGCACAAGCCACTGACCGAGCCTCCCTGTTCGTACTGTATCGAACAGCATCAGAAAGGGCTGGTCAAATCCGACGACCGGGTTCTGGCCTGGATCAGGGGCGCTCATAATGGAGGGGCATTTCCTTTGCGACACTTCATCAGTATTCCCAGAGTCGTCAATGACACATATGGGCTCTTTTTCTACGATGCGGATGGAGGTTATGTCAGTGCGTTTAAAAAAGACTACGGCTATAGTTTCTATGGATGGCGTGGTGGTGTCATGGTGGTCAAAGGCCCGGACGGCACCCTGTGGTCCGCTCTCAGCGGTCAGGCTATTCACGGTCCCCGGACTGGCGATCGACTGGAACGCGTTCCGAGTATGCTGACCGACTGGGGACATTGGCTTCTTCTCCATCCTGAATCGACAGCCTATGATTTATTTGACGGCGACCACTACCCAGTAGGTTCACTCACGAGTTCATTTTCAAATGAGGCACAGGCATCGATTGGAGAAGTCGACCCGCGGATTTCCCGGTTTGCTCCCGTGTTTGGAGTGGAGTCAGGTGATGCCCGAATGGCATTCCAACTGGAGAATCTCGCTGACCGGAGCTGCGTTCAGACACAGGTCGGTGACACACAGGTGGCTGTCTTTTATTATGGCCCCACTCAGTCAGCCATAGCCTTTGAGGCCAGGATTGATGGACGTGAGCTGACATTTTATGCGGATGAGATTTCCCCCCTGACGGCTCCATTCAAAGACCGTGAGTCAGGAACGCGCTGGACACTGGCCGGTCGCGGGATCGATGGGCCTCTCCGGGGACGCGAATTGAAATGGATGCCTTCCGTCCAATGCCGGTGGTATGCCTGGAGTTTTGAATTTCCGGATACTGAAATTTATCAACCCGCAGGCGGTGAGAGATGAGAAAAAAGTTAATGCCGTATCTGGTATTCGGAGGAGCCTCCATACTGGTGGGCATTCTCATTTATGTAGAGATCGCTTTAAATCCCGGAGGGAAGAGAGAAAAAGAAGCGGCACCACCTGAATCAGTTACTGGAGGCACAGCGGGATTTTATCGAGGTGTTCTCGTATCGCCGGACATGGTGGAGGCCAGTGCTTTACGCGACTGGAAAGACTCTGATCAGGCTGTGGTTCTTTTTGTTAAAGATGTGGATGAACCAACAATCACCGCAGCCCTTGAAATAAATAAATCGCTCGGGCGCGTCGAATATTTTTTTGAGATAGCCCGGAATCCGGAATTGGCTGAGGCTCATCCACACTGGATGGCCAGCATCCAGGGCCATCCCGAATGGATGAGGTTTTATCCGGGCTTTCAGGCGGCTCAGGATAAGGAGGTTGTCAAAGTCTATCCGTGGGTTCCTGTCCTCTACCGGGAAGCTTTTGATGCCCACATTAAAAGGCTTCAGGGAGCCTTGTCGGCACTGCCGCCGCCATCCCGGATCTGGCTTCACGATCTCCAGGGCGCTCCCTCGGCCTGCGGGTGTGGACATACCTTGTGCCGATGGACAGCTGACTATGGCCCTAAAAAGACGGCTTCAACTATTGGGGATAATGCGGCGGCGGATTTCACCCGCGAGGTCATGAAATTATCACCTGGTGCTGAAGTGATTCCCATATTGGCTGGCGAATGTGAAGCAGAAGACAAAGAGGGTCCGTGTGCGGGTGTCGGGTGCTATGATGGTATATGCTGGAAGGCTTTTTCCAGGCAGCTTGATCCACTGGCCGAGGTCGCTCCCCTGATTGGAGCCTCATGTCTCTTCAAGGAATATGGCCGGGATCTGGAAAGGTACGGTGTTCCCGGGCAGTGGGCAGGCTACTCGGTCCGCACATTTGAAACCATGCCTCCCCAGCGCGGTGGCAAGGGCATTCAGGCATCGCGCGTCCTGGCTTTGCTTCAGGGCTGGGATGTCGGAGATGACGCGATTGAAGCCCAATGGGAAGCCATTGAAAAGGCCGGGGCCGCCGGTGGGCTTGTCTCACTCACACCCATAGCCCAGGGGTGGGAGGCAAGAAAGATTTCAATGCCCTGAGAACGGATCGCCCGCCCGTCAAAAGGTTCCAGTCGTATATATTTCTCTCAAATTAGAATGAATTTTATAAGTTATGTTCGTGCCAATTTATGGACCGGGTTGAAAGTAAGCCCACTGAAGGATTCAAAAATATCCTGGATCCCGTTTCTCGCATATATACCCGTATCCATGGCCATAGGCTTTGGGACCGGGTTCTTTGAGCTGGGGGTATTGAAAGCGGACGTGTGGCGTATGGTGATGCTGCCATTGACAATGATTATATTTCCATCACTTCTGGAGGAGTCTTTTTTCCGAGGGGTGCTTATACCCCGCAATATATTGATGGATCGTGGCTGGAAGGCGGCTGTATTGGCTGTAATGGCGAGTACTTTGCTTTTTGTTGTCTGGCATCCGGTGGGTGCATTGACCATCAACCCCGGTGCCAGGGAAATATTCATGGATTGGCGGTTTCTGATAATTACGACCGCTCTGGGAATGGCTTGCGGCTTTTCATACGTCCTTTCCCGATGTCTGTGGGTTCCAGTCATTATTCACTGGTTGACAGTTCTTATATGGGTGTTCCTGCTGGGTGGCAGAAATCTTGTGGTTTCAGACTGATGGCTGCTCTGGTTCCAATTTCTGAAATGCCAAGGATAAATTCCGGATAGGAATGAGTGCCGGCCCTTTTATTTAATTCAAAGAAAGAACAAGTGGCAGAAGCAGAAGCAGAAATCCACGATGGCCATTTCACATCATCACAACACCCGGCATAAGGATGTCCGTCCATTTTCAGAAATATTCTGGGGAAACAAGTGGCTGGTGGTTTCAGTTGTCGGGGTGGTTTCATATCTTATTGCCATCCCCGCACATATCCTGCTGCTTGATCTGATCTTTGTGACCGCTGAGCCGCGGTCGGAGATGCTTGGATTTGAGCCGGCGGGGCAAGCTTTGCGGGCGGAGCCTGAGGTTCAGCAGGAACCTCATACCTGTGGCGTTCACACGATGAGGAGTCTCTACCGCGCCCACCTGCTGGAGCCGGATGAACACAAACTGCGATTCCGGCTGGGGGCGGATATTCCGGCATTCACTGCGTTGGCTTCATCAACCGGGATTGTGCAGCCGGACCTTTGCCGGGTTCTGGCACAGGACGGCTTTCATGTGCGGGTGTCTGACCCGGAAGATCCAGCCGCAGAGCAGCAGCTCATGAATCACCTGGCAGTTGGATGGAAGTGTGCAGCTCTCATACGCAGGCCTCAGAATGGCCATCTGCATTGGGTGCTTGTGCAATCATTATCAGCTGAAACAAGTATTGAAGCGGGGATGAAAGGTGTTGAGCTTGTCGATTCGCTTGAATTGGATCCTGTTGAGGTTGGCATTTCCGAATTTCTGGAATTTCAGGCGGTGTCATTGATTTTGCCGGAGCCCTCGGGGGAGAGCGAGCCTTCGATCCGGAAAGCCTACCGGCTGGGGATGCGGGCGCTCCGGGATACTCCCGGGCGTAAGAAGGTCCTGGATGCCCGGGCTTCAGAAATGAACCAGCCGTAAAATGATTTTCCTTTTCGCGGGTGCCTCTGTAAATTGGCCGCCTCATGACAGATACACAGATGGATGATTCGGGATCTGGTGCCGGGAGAGAACGCAGTCGGTTTTCAATCAGTCCCGTAAACCGGATTCTGCTGGGGGTGGCGATCATTCTTCAGGTTGTGCTGCTGGTGGTGTTCATCGGGCGGTTTTCGACTGAGCTGGCGATTCAGCTGGTGAAGAATGTGGCGACGGTTGTGATCATACCACTGGTCCTGAGCTATCTGGCCTGGATAATGTCACGCGAGAATAAATCTGTGGGCGGGGTGGTGTTTTCACTGGCTCTTGCGGCGACGTCCAGCTGGGTGGTCCTGAAAGACCATGCCGACGCCAAAAGTTTCCGGCTCATATACGACTTCTCACAGCAGCAGCGCGAACTCACCAGCCAATACCAGTCCGCTGAATCCGAGGATGAAAAAGCCGCCGCCATAAAAAGCATGCACGACCTCAAGATGGAGCTGCTCGATTCACTTGGCAGCAAATCCGAGGGGGCAGTCCGTGAATTCTATTCCCAGCTCCGGACCAACCTGGTGGCCCTTCCCGGACTCCAGGACCGGTTTTCCGAATTGCAGGATGTGGTGTTTGCTGAAAATTTCATCGACTATGCCCGCATGAAAGATTCTGCGGTATACGAATCCAAGCGCAAACTGGCACAGGAATTGTCCGCTGTTTCTGCCGACCTCTCCCAGCTTCCATCCCGGATCGACTCTGCCGTCAAGGATCTGACGGCCTCCAATGAAAAGATCGGGCGGCTCGAAGCGGAGATCATCGAACGCGAATTGAAAGTTTCAGTGAAACCGGCTGAGCAGATGAAGACTTTTTACCTCTCCTGCCAGCATTTTGGCGGGGTATTGGATAAGCTGCTGGAATGGCTGCACAGTCACAGGGCATCGTGGGTTTACGATGCCGGCAACCAGAGCATCTCCGTGGATACTCCAAAAGACCGCGAGGAATTCAGTGCTCTGGTCGCTGCCGCTGAAGCCGCGGCAGCGCAACTCAATGCGGCAGCTTCAAAAGTCAATTCCACCTCCACGTTACCAGCTGGAGAGTGATTCCGGTGTTCTACCCGGGTAGGAATGGAAAACATTTGCCATGGTCGGACTTCTGTATCAGTGGATTCTCATTGCGGTTCTGCTCGGCGGAATAACTTCGACCGGGTGTCGGTCGACTTTTGATGCCTCGGGAAATCTCCGGGATGACAACTTCCGGTTCCGTCGCGGCGATTATCTAAAAGCGGATAAGCAACTGGCTGACGACCTGGACCGCAAGTCGATTCAGATTTGGATGACAGACGAGGAGACTCCCTTTGCGAAAGGCTCGACCATCCACGTTGGGCAGGCGGCTCTCATAGGCCCTAATGGACTCGCTCTGAGCGCACTTCATGTGGTTGATTCCGGGGTGGCTTTCACCATTCATGATCCGGAGGATCCCGGGAGTATCATTCGAGTTATCCGACTGACCCGAGATGGGCCGGAAGTAGCCGGGCCAGGAAACTCCACACGCCTTATCAGAGATCCCCGCATTATGCCGGTCCGAGTGGAAGAGGCTTTTCCCGGGAGTGACCTGTGTCTTATTCGTGTTTCGGTGGAATCATTCATGCATTTTGAGATGTCGGCGCGACTTCCGGCTGTTGGGGATGAGCTGACGGTGGGGCTGAATCCGGTGATTCATCCGGAGACCCGGGCCGTCACCGGGCGGGTGACAGGCGTTGATGAAAATGCGGGCTTTCATGCGGTTCATGGATCGGCGGCGGCAATTCAGGGTGACAGTGGGAGTCCGGCAGTCCTATCGGACGGGACACTGGTGGGATGTGTTGTCAGTGGGAGGATGGCACTTCTGAATCCCGGACACATTTCCGAACTGACAGTGCATGGATTCAGCAGTTTACCCGGGTGGTGAATCGGTATTCAATCAGGTCATCTCAAAACTGATAATGACAGAATGAAAAAGAAGATTTTCACTGCGGGACTGATGGTCGCACTGGGACTGATTGTCGGGGTTATGGGTATCCTGAATTTGAGCAAAGCGCGTGAGAGTTCCGGATGGACTGAAACTGAGGGCGAGGTGATTTTTTCGGATGTCGACCGGAAACGGTCGTCCACATCCTCGGGGTCCACAACAAAGTGGCGCGCTGAAGTCCGCTACAAATATTCGGTGAATGGAGAGGTTTTTGAGAGTGACCGGGTTGGGTTTGTCAAGATGAACACTTCTTTGCGCAAAGCCAAAGAAACAGCCAGCAAATACGCGGCAGGCACCCAGGTGACAGTTTACTATGACCCGGCAGATCCGACTGAAGCGGTGCTGGAGAATGGGCTGAAACTGCAGCTTTATTTCATGCCAGGCATCGGACTGGTGTTCATCGTGCTCGGGGTGATCTCACTGTTCGGCCGTCAGGTATCGGTCGAGGTCAATGCGGGATAAATGCGTGATTTCAGCATTTTTCTGTGTATGGTATGAGCATGATCAACCGGGGAATCAGGAAACTGGCTGACTTATGCCTGTTGGCTTTCGCGTGGGCATTGCTGTGCTCCATGGAAATCGGACAGGCCGCCGCTGTGGATTTCAATCGCGATGTGCGGCCAATTCTTTCTGAGAATTGCTTCCAGTGCCATGGTCCGGATGCACAGACCCGGGAGGCGGATCTCCGTCTCGACCAGTCGGATTCAGCACATGAGACAAGGGAGAGAGGGGCGGCTGTGGTCCCGGGAAATCCTGAGGCCAGTCTCGTATGGAAGCGGATTCACGATACCGATCCGGATAATGTGATGCCGCCTCCCGGGGCCAACCGGATTCTTTCACCATCCCAGAAAGCCGTATTGGGGGAATGGATCCGCCAGGGTGGGGACTACGCCGGTCACTGGGCTTTTGAGAAACCAGTCAGACCGGACCTGCCAGTGGCTGGCGGGGATGGAGGGGCGCCTGAATTTTATAATGAGGTGGACGTGTTTGTCTGGAGTGGACTCCGTGATCGCGGACTTGAGTTCAGTGATGAGGCCACTCCCGAAGTTCTGGTGAGGCGTCTTCATCTGGATCTGACCGGTCTGCCACCTTCGCCGGATCAGGTGGATGATTTTGTCGATGGCATGACAAGCGGCAGTCCTGGATTTTATGCTGATTACTTGGACACGCTGCTGAAATCGGCGCGCTTTGGTGAGAGGTGGGCCCGGCCATGGCTCGATCTGGCCCGGTATGCCGATTCGAATGGATTCCAGGCGGATCAGCTTCGCGAGTCGTGGGCCTATCGCGACTGGGTCATCCGCGCCATCAACGACAATATGCCCTTTGATCGGTTCACCATTGAGCAGCTTGCCGGGGATCTCCTGGCGGACGCCACCGTGGATCAGCGGGTTGCCACCGGCTTTCATCGGACTGTCACCTGCAATGTGGAAGCAGGTGTTCATGCCGAAGCCAATCGTGTCAATCAGGTCGTCGACCGTGTCAATACAACCGCGACAGTGTGGCTGGGGCTGACTCTCGAATGTGCCCAGTGCCACGATCACAAGTACGATCCACTGAGCATGGATGATTACTATTCTTTTTTCGCCTACTTCAATAACACCCCGCTGGAAGTGGAACTGCCCTCCAGCGAAACAGACGTGCAGCACAATTTTGTCGGACCCTTTATGGATCTGCCCTGGACGCCGGATCAATTGAAGCAGAGATCATCACTGCAGAAAAAGCGGGATGAGCTTTCTCTCAGAATCGCGGACACTGAAGTGACTTCCGGAAACGGCAAAGCCGCCAATGAAGGACTCCGCAAGGAACTCGGTGCTCTGGAAAAGAAGCTCTCATCAATATCTCCGCACCGCACGCTGGTCATGGAGGAACTGGACGCGCCGAGAGAAACGCGTGTGATGCGCCGCGGAGATTACCAGGATCCTCTGCATGTCGTGAAGGCATCCCCGCCACAAAGCCTGCACCCGATGACTCCCGGACTTCCCGCCAACCGTCTCGGGCTGGCTCAATGGATCATGTCGACAGACAATCCGCTGGTGGCACGGGTGGCAGTGAACCGATTGTGGGCCGAATTGTGGGGGCAGGGCATTGTGCGCACTCTGGAGGATTTCGGCACCCAGTCCGAACCGCCGACGCATCCAGGACTGCTGGACTGGCTGGCGGTCGAATTCATGGAGAGTGGCTGGGACCGGAAGGCGGTGATCCGCACAATCTGTCTCTCCAGAGCCTACCGCCAGTCGTCCCGGGTGACCCGCTCTATGCTTGAAAATGATCCGGACAATCGCTGGCTGAGCCGTGGAGCTCGTTTCCGGCTCGAGGCCGAGCGGATCCGCGACAATGCACTCTTTTTCAGTGGTCTTTTGTCCTACAGAATGTATGGCGAGCCTGTGATGCCATTCCAGCCGGAAGGAATCTGGCGTGCTGTCGGACGCAATGCTCCGGTCTGGAAGGAGATGATGAATGAGGACCGCTGGCGTCGGGGGATATATATTGTGCACCGCCGGGCTGCCCCCTATCCGAGCATGGTGAATTTTGATGTGCCGGACCGGGCTGCCTGCACGGTTTCGCGGCCGCGCACCAACACCCCCCTGCAGGCACTCACGCTCATGAATGATCCGGCCTATCTGGAAATGGCGTTAGCCCTGGCCGACAGAGTGCTTACCGACAATCCGGACGCTGATTTTGACGTCCGCTTGCATGGGATGTTCCGGCTTGCTTTGTCGCGACCCCCATCTCCAGCCGAGATTCAATATCTGAAGAACGCATTCAATCTGCATCGCGATTCAGTGGATGAGGACCTTCAGTCTATGGACCGCATCCTGTCCATGCCCGGACTTTATTACCAACCAACACATGAAAACCGCCGGGAACTGGCTCTGTGGTTTCTGCTGGCCTCCACGATCATGAACCTGGATGAAACCATAACCCGTGGCTGACCCGGTGACATGGAATCAACAACATTCATTTATATACAAAAACAAAATTACAATGACTGACCCACTGACCCACAGCACTGGTTTCAGACGAGAGATGACCCGCCGGCTTTTCTTCGAGCGGACCGGCTTCGGGGTTGGGGGCGCGGCTCTGACTCAGCTTCTCTCCCGCGACCTGGGTGCCACCGAAAACCATTTCTCCCGGCGTGGCTTCCACCATCTTCCCAGGGCCAAGCGGGTCATTTTCATTCACATGGTGGGGGCGCCGAGTCATCTGGACCTTTTTGATTTCAAACCGGAACTCCAGAAACGATCGGGACAATTGTGTCCGGATGAATTCTTCAAAGGCAGGAATCTTGCTTTCATCCGGCAGCAGCCCAATCTGATGGGCACCCCCGACAAGGAGGAATACTCCTTCAGAGCCTGCGGACAATCCGGGCTTGAGATTTCAAGTCTCATGCCCCATCTGCAGTCGGTCGCCGACGAATTATGCATGATCCGGTCCGTCCATACCGAACAATTCAATCATGCGCCGGCTCAATTATTTTCCCTGACGGGATTTGCGCGGTTTGGCCGTCCCAGCATCGGGGCCTGGACCAGCTATGGAATCGGCAGTGAAAACGCGAATCTTCCATCCTTTGTGGTTCTGATAACCGGACAGGTTCTGGGTGCGGGCAACAGCGCCTGGGGCAGTGGTTTTCTTCCCACCGTGCACCAGGGGGTCGAATTCCGCACCAAGGGCGACCCGGTCCTTTTTCTTTCTGATCCCCCCTCGGTCACCCGTGTCGACCGGCGCCGGCTCGTCGATGATATCAACGCCCTCAACCGGCTCAACCTGGGGCAGGTGGGTGATCCGGAAATTGCCACCCGCATTGCTCAATACGAAATGGCCTATCGAATGCAGTCGTCTGTCCCCGAACTCATGGATATTCAGGATGAACCAGCTTCCATCCATCAGATGTACGGCACTGACCCGGGAAAATCCTCCTTCGCCAATAATTGTCTGCTCGCCCGCCGTCTCGTCGAGCGGGGTGTGCGGTTTGTTCAACTCTTCGACCAGGGATGGGACCACCACAACAACGTCTTCAACTCCCTCAAAAATAAAGTCCGGACCGTCGATCAGCCGATCGCCGCACTGATCCGGGATCTCCGGCAGCGGGGGCTTCTCGATGAAACCCTGGTCGTCTGGAACTCGGAATTCGGCCGCACGCCCATGGCTCAAACCACCAACGGAACCGGAAACTCCAATGCCAATGCCGGCCGGGATCACCACAAGGAAGCCTACACCCTCTGGATGGCCGGCGGCGGAATCAAACCCGGAATCTCATACGGATCCACCGACGACCTGGGCTACAGCATCGCCTCCAATCCCGTCTCCGTCCATGATTTCAATGCCACTATCCTCCACCAGCTCGGTATCAATCACGAAAAACTCACCTTCAGATACCAGGGACGCCAGTTCCGCCTCACCGACGTCTTCGGCAATCCCATCACTCCCATCATCTCATAGCCCGGCCACACCTCCTCAAAATCCTGACCAGGACCTTTCTCCCAAAAAAATTCCCGATATCTGAATTTATTCATTGACCACAATCCATGGTGTGTTACACCTTGAGGGTGGTGAAAAACATGCTCACATCATTCTGGTGTCTTATTTCTGTTGCATGTATAGGGCTGATGGATGCTGCTGAAATTGATCGATTGCAGACAACATCCGAAGATGTGCTGCAGTCTCCTGAGATCAGGTGGCAGCACGAATTGGATGGGCAAACCTTGCACAAGGTCGATTTTTATCAGGTTGGAGAGGATGGATCTGTCTTTGCCATTCTTGGAACTGCGACGGACAAAAGACTTCTGTGGTTTGACAGCAGTGGCAATCTTCTTCTGCGGAACACGACCAGTTGGAAATCCTCTCTGGCTATCCACTCCGTTTCAGTGACAAACCGGTCATTAATAGTGAGTCGTTCGAATGGTGTGCGAGGTGGATTCACGGAGGTTATCCAAGTCTCAAATGGAGTAATCCGCCACAAAATATACGAAGGACGGAGAGACTTCTGCTCAAGCAGCCACCCCGATTCATTCATTGTGATCGATGACAATGTATTATCATTTATAAAATTGAATTTTTAGGATCTCAGATGGTCATATTCAGTGTCTGAACTCATACTTCCTGTCTCCACTGTCTGAGAGGATTCGTTCGTAAGTATCAGATCATTACCAACCAACGAATAAGAGTGATAAGGCCCTCCGGAGTATTAATTACTCCGGCAGGGTCTTCATCCTGATGGAATATAATTTCCCAATCAATTCCCAAGCAACTGCTGCGTGCTTTAATACTCCGGATGTCCAATTCCACATTGCCTGTGAAAATTTATTCAGAATTCACTTGCCAGGTGTGTCACACCATGTATAGTGGAGGGGCAAGCTAAGTTTATTACGTAAACAAAAGACCTGTGACTCTGCTGTCTATCAGCAGGGTCCTTTTGTTAGATGATTGATAAAATAAGACGTAGAAGCAGGCGGAGAAGCCTATCCGCAATGATTTTTGCATTCAACAGCTCTGGCCGCAGAATTTCCTATTTGGAATTGGCCTTGCCATTCATAGTTGTCGGCGTGCTGGCCTGGCTGATATTTTTTCCTGAATACAGTCCTGTCAGCATCTTCATGGATGATTTTTGGGTGGATACCTTGGACACCGAGTAAAATAGATAGCCGATATGATTGGCGTCATGCCTCAAATTTCTTCATGAGCCAAGACATAGATAAGAGCGATTCCGCCAGTCTCCGATCAGACTGTCCATACTCCACCTCAATCAGGAATTCTTCAAATTGTGTGCCGTCCCTTTAAGCGCAAGGTCAGGGGTGGTTTTATGTGTCATGCTTTGAGGATGCTAATGGGACTCTTTTACTGTTGGAAACCGGTTGTATTCACTATGCTCAACCGGAGTGAACTCCCGGCCGGATTCACTTTATGAAAGTGAATGGATTCCCTGAATATTGATGACGCCTGGTATAACCACGTAAATATTTCATGGTATATATGAGAATCTGAAATTATTACAAAATAGTTATAAATACAAAACCATGTTGTAATTGTTTGTATAAACACCCATTTTTAATATTTTCTGGATGAAAAAAATATTCAGTTTTAAAGGGACAGCAAACAGAAAAGAATGGTGGATATTCAACGTGGTGGCTTTGCTGATGTTCTCGGCAGCTTGCGCGCTTGACACCGCGTTGGCTGGAGAATCAGCCATGGGACTTTCCATTCCTTACATTTCTGGACTTGTGGGGCTTCTTCTTATTATTCCAAGCTTTGCCGTGACGGCCAGGAGATTCAGAGACCGCGGAAAAAGTGGTTGGTGGACATTTATTGTCCTGCTGCCGCTTATCGGGCCGATGTGGGTTATTATCGAATGTGGCCTTCTTAAAGGTCATGATGCTTTATCATGAATTCAGACACCCTGCATGTGATTCTGATTGATACCCGTCATAGAATATCACATTGATGCAGGTATGAAAAATCCATTGCGGAAATCACGGGCTAAAGAATACCCGATCATTTTTGCCAGGCATGAACAAAATTGTGAAACACCTTTTTGAAAGGTCTAATAGAAGTTTCTGTGAAGAAGTCCGTGAGCCGGAATTTTTATAAAAAACTGTTTGACTGGGTGTTACACACCCGGTATTATGAAGCAGTTGTTATAAACCTCATAGCAACTATTCGACCCCCTGCCCCCGTCGCCCAATCCCCGCGGCGGGGGTTTTCTGTTGTTGTGTGGAGAAATGAGACAAAAGAGAAAGGGCAATATACTGCCCGCAATCATTATTCTGGAATCGAGTCACCGGTATTATAAGGGGACATAACCGCAGTTTTCCTTTTGATATTCCCTGAAAATGTGGAGCACCAGGATAGGGGGCAGGGGCTTATAGTATTTGATGCATCCTGGGCAGATGCTGGCACGCAACAGCAACACCTGGCACCCCTGCCGGGGTGCTGGTATTGTAGTAATCAACTGACCGGTGGTATCGCTCCGCTCAACCACCGGCTGTAAATATTGAATACCTCCGGCATTCTTCAGGGGGCAATGTATCGACGATAGAATTTCAAGAATCATTTGAAAATTTATCGAAGCAATATAGGCTCCTTGCTGATGGAAATCTTCGGGTATCGATATAAATTTCAACCTCACAGGAGGGCCGGGAAAATCCTGAAAAGCAGGGAGATCCAAACTTGCTTTTATTTATTTATTTAGTAAAAAAATACTATTCTGAAATCCGGATTTTTGATGAATGGCAGTAATTAATATAGATTCTCACGGGTAAGCACAGTGAATCTCCTATTGTGGGCTGCCAGGGCTTCCGCACCCGTTAATTAAATTATAGATGGTGTGGATACACTTATCCACTGGCTGAAATCGTGATTCATTTCAGCTCTTTCTGTGGTGAGAGATGAATCACCATTCATGCTATCGCAAACCGGGACTGGGACCAAAGTCAACTGTGAGTTTTTGCGCTGTCCTTCAGTGTGTCATGGAACATTCGCTGTGGAAAGTTTGCACATTGTCTGTAATTACAGTGCCATTGACAAGAAGGGCATTGAAATAAGCAGGGATTTTATCATAAACTGCGGACATTCCGTCGAACCTGGGAATGTATATGAAGTCATGGAATATAATACCGAAATCCTGAGTGGCATGAGGCGATTCCAGGAGTTGAATTTGGGATGATTCATTGGCATTGACCAGATCTATCTCACAACTGAAGCCCCGTATTCCCAGAAAGGGTGTCTGGTAGAAATTTTTCTGGCGGCATCTTCTCTTAAAAATGGCCAGATGGCGGCCGGCGATCGAGGCCTGATCCTCCTGAACGACTGATTTGTGTCCTTTCTGACTGTAGTAGTTGGGTTTATCCACCTCGACTTCTGCATTTATTATGTAATCAACATGCTTAAGTACAGTAAATTTCTCCAGAATTTCCGGTGCCTGAGGTTTATGGGATCCAATTTCCACTGGGTTCAGAACTTTTATCGACAATATTTTCCACTGAAATTGTGGCTTCCAGTAGATGGCCTCAAGAATGCGTTTGGCCGCCCATGGAGTGATAATTTTATATGTGTTCCGGCCGGGGAATGAAGGATCCCGGAAACAGGCCCTTTCGCCACGGATTCTGATGCTGATTCCCATTTTCTGCCTTTTCAGATGAAAGTTAAATGGGGCGAGGTCCACCCTCGCCCCTGTAACTCAACATGACTATTGAAATCTGTCATCAGATGACAGAAATGAACTGAATACTTTTACTTTTTATGAAAGTGTTTATGGTTGAATCGTCAATACCGGTATTGTCCTGTATATGCCAACTGACCCGCTTGTATTTCTCCTCCAGGAACTTCAGATAGTAACCATCCTTTGATGGTTCCGGTTTTTTCAACAGAAAGAAGAGCAGTGAACCCTCTGCTGGAACAAACTCCTCAACCAGCAGGTGAAGCATATTCATAGTCATGTCGGACCATCCCTCAAAATAAAGAACCACATTTGAGATGTTGTGGGGCACCTTTGATTGGTGGTCATTCTGGAATTCCATTTTTTGGAGCTGATTGAACATTTTTTCCGGTTTTTGAAGTTGAGCGTTCATGTTACGAAATAGAAGGCTGCTGAAATAAGCGCCAGGATGAGTAATAATATAAAAGATGTGCCTATCAGTAGATTGTCTCCTCGTTGAAGCGGGTATTTTTCGGAAAGATCGTTGATTGTTGAAATTGACTGATATCTCGAGATTGCATGCTTGAGGAGACTCTCCCGGTCGGCTTGCACCCGACAGTCCAGTTCAGATTTCAACCAGTCATCGGCGTATCCTTCTACAATCTCCCCAAGCACATCAAATGGTTTCCGGTGATGTTGTCCAGCCATGGACACCAGCAAGTCCAATTGATCACTCCTGAGGCAAATAGTCAGATAAGTGCTGCCTTTATCTCCGCTGAATTTCCGCATGTGTTTTCAGTTTTTCCTGAGCCGTTCCCTCTCGCACCACTGTTCCGCATATTTTTCAAATATTTCAGCAACTATGGCCACCGAGTGTCTTCCCGACCTCTCGGCAATCCTCTCAAGCAGATCCATCTGGAATTTGCTGAATTTCACTGTGATGTAGTGCTTTCCAGGGGGCGTCGGCTCCGGCTTCTCCTGGACAGCTTTCATAAATAGGCCTGATATGATTTTCATAAACGTCAGGTGTAATACACCAATTGTTTTTCGGCTGCCTGGACTGGCAGTTTAGGAAATTATTTCTTTTCTGTGCGGGTGTTCCTCTTATTCAGTCTATGGACATGCGCAAGGACGATCTCGCGAAGCTTATCCTCCAGAGTGATACCTTCCTCCTCAGCAGAGGTGAGAGCTGACAAGTACATATCCTCGGGAATCTGGATGCGCAATTCGATCATCTCCGACACAGCTGATGATTTCGACCCTGGGGATTTCATGAGTAAGGTGTATAACACCAGGCTGTTATTGGCAATGGAAAAATAATAAAAAAATTTCATCATGTCAAACAAAAATATCTTATCAAAAATCACACATTTTCCCTGAAAGAAAATTTTACACTGAAAAAATTACTTAAAAGTAATAATTACAGTATTTACATATTACTGACTGAATAATCCGGACTTCATATCGCCTTAAAATGGTATTATTTACTGTTTGCATTTTTTAAACAGTATATATTACTGTACTAATATGAGCGGTTGTATTTGAAAGGATGAGCATTCTCCCGTTCCGATTTAGTTTCAATCCAGATTATCCGCGGGGGTGAGGATAGATGCAAAAGGGGACTCTGGTATTGCGAAACGGCCTGCCAAAGCAGCTGGATACTGCAGGCTCTGGAGAGGACGGGGGAAAATCCCCGGAACAGGAGTGTGAGCATCCATTGTGAAATTAAAGGAAACCAGGTTCTTAGCGGCAGTAACAGCGGGGCAATACAATACCCCGAAAAATAGAGTTTTTTGTCATAATTGTCTTTACAATGTTCTCTAGTGAGGCATTATCAGAAATCCATGCCCAATGCACGTCACAAAAACAAAAAATGTGTGAGTCTTTGGTTGACTAAGGAAGAGCTCGCCAAGCTGAACGAGACCGCCGAAAAGAGTGGACTCACTAAAACCCAGGTCATACTCGATGCGCTTAATGATTTCCAGCAAAAGGATCCAAAGAAATCCAAGACAACCATAAATAAAGCCGTTAAGAGCAGGAAAAAGCTTGGAAGCACCGATTAGCGGTCTGTTATTCGATTGGAATGATTTTGTCGGATGCCTTCATCTCCGACTTTATAACCGGAGCCGATTTGTTTTTTTCTGGTCAGATAATCCCAATTCCGACCGCTTCGTTCTGAACTCCATCAGACTTTCACAATATCCAGAATGCTTTTGATGTGTCTGGGTCATAGCATGCTTTAAAATATGTATCTTTATCCAATTCATCGCCGGAACAACTATTATTCAGTGTCGGACCGCTCCAGACAGGGTCTGAAAAGCTGGGGGGGGTGGAAATAATGGCACATGTGGGGCTGGCAGACGCTTTTCTGTGATTGAAATTGTGCTCCAGATGGTATCCTCTGGTTTTCTGCCATTTAAACTCCCGGGTCCTGCTCATGCCCTGTGGCAATTGAAGGCCTTTGTCAGCGGATCCACGCCGTCCGCCTATAACCTTGAACTTATTTTGTGCACCCCGGACAGATCCATGCCTTCTTTCATGACGGATATCCGGTCACCCAAATCAGGTAAGGGCCCCCTGGTGGTTTCTGGCCGTCCGGCAAATGGGCTGATGGGCACAGAGAGGAAAAGCTGACCTTGCCAACGGCTGGCAGCGGCTGTCTGACATGACTGTTTATGGTGTCTGTTCCGGGATGTGATAGATTCCGGCGGCAAAGGGATAACACCGGGAGCAGTCCGCATCGAGAATGAGCGGAGTTATGGTATTTTGAAAATGTGTCCTGAAGCCTATCGGAGTGATAATGCAGGCGCAGTTGGGACAATCAAGTTTCCCGGACTGGGAGAGGAGATATCAGATGCCGTCCGATGGAATCATATGTAAGCAGAGGAAAGACGGATCCTGCATTCTCTCAGGCAAAACAATATGCTTTGCCGGGGGCAGAAGATCATCAGAAACACCTTGGAGGTCATCATGGCGGATCCGGTCGTGAAAGATCCGATTTAGCTATCTGGATTGATTCCAGGGCATTCGGGCAATGATCATGGCTATTCCGCACCAGTCTGTGATGCCACTGAATATGAGTCCGGCACTCAGAAAGCCGCTCAGGATCAGAAAATAAGGTGAAAAAAAGGCGCCGAGCACTGTTCCAGTAAGTATCAGGGCTCCCATCACAATCCGGGTCTGCCTTTCCAGGGGAAGTGTCTTCTTACCTTTTTCAACCTCTTTCCCGCATCCGACCCATTCGTTGATGCCGCCATCGAGGACAACCGGATCCGGGCAGCCCCATTCCGCCAACTTCTCTGCGGCCATTCTTGACCTTTTTCCGGACTGGCATACCAGCACACAATTCTCTCCCATTAGCGGCACGACTTTTTCCCGGGTCCATTCCTGCAGCGGGACAAGCCGGCTGCCAGCTATGTGAACCTCCCTGAATTCCGCTGCCGTCCGGACATCAATCATCTGTTCCGGTGAAATATCCGCCCCAATTTCCTCTGCTTTCACGATTTTCATTCAGTCTTCCTATATTAAGATGTCTTTACTTTAGGTAAGTCTAAATTAAGGTATAGGAATCTGCGAGAAAATTCAACCGGTTAATGTGGAGAAATCACTGGTTTGGGGACTCATTTTCGAAGCCAGGAACGTTTGAATAGGTGATGGGCGGGGTATTGGTTGTTGCGGTGAGGGAAATATCCGGAGCGGGATTCCAGGGGATCTGGTTGGTATTGACGACGAGGTTTCTGGGTCTGAGTTCGATGAGGTGGCCCTGGATCTGGAGAGTGACGACGCCGGGAAGGAAGGTGAGGTCCTGATAAAAAAACTTTCCAAAAGGAGGGGTCGCTGAGACAGTGTCAAAGACAACTTTTTCATCGGCTGGTGTGAGGCCGATGGTGTCAGTGAAGTGAATGACGGCATTGGTGATACCCAGGCTGTGCTGATTGATAGTTACCTGAGCCGATTCGGAGTCTGTAGCTGAGAAGTGAATTTCCCACGGGCCATTATGGGTGCGCAGGTATTCCATGCCGCTCCAGGCCAGGGCGTAAAATATGAGCACCGCCGTAAATGACAGGGCCACTCTGGTGAGGTCTTTTTTCAATGCCACACACTGAGATTCGTTGAGATTGAAGTTATGTCAAGGAGACAGATGGGCACACCACACTCCTGATGATGGTGAATTTGAAATATGGATGAGAAAGAAGCATTTCTGATACTGAATATGATGGAGGGCATCGGGCCGGTCATGGTCAAACGGCTTCTGGAGGAATACGGTTCCGCCGCGGCCATTTTTGAGAAGTCCACCCCGTCGGAACTGGATCTCTTCCCTGGAATTCCCCGGGATGAAAAGAGTCGCCGGTCCGGGCGGAGAGGGGGAGGTTTGAGCGAGATCCATCGCTGGTATCGCCATGTTGATTTAGACAAAGAGGTTCGCAGGATAAGCGATCAGAAGCTGAGCATTGTCACTATGAACGATGCTGAATACCCGGCCTATCTGAGGGAAATTTATGACCCACCGATTGTGCTTTATGTCCGTGGTGATCCCGGTGTTCTCAACAACAGGGCCCTGAGTATGGTCGGAAGTCGCCGAACCACAGAATACGGCCGGGAGACAGCCGCCCATATTTCCGCCAGCCTGGCAGTCCGCGATGTGGCTGTCGTCAGTGGCGGAGCCAGAGGCATTGACACCGCAGCCCATTGGGGGTGCCTGAATGCTGGCGGGCGCACCATTATTGTACTGGGGCACGGGATGGATCAGGTTTATCCCGCTGAAAACCGCCGATTATTTGATCTTGCGGCTGAAAATGGGGCGGTGGTGACCCAGTTCCCCTTTGGCCGGCGGGGCGACCGGCAGACATTTCCAATAAGAAACCGGATTGTGGCTGGCATGACCATGGGCACAGTGGTGATTGAAGCCAGTATGTCCAGTGGCGCCATGATCACGGCACGAATGGCAGCCGAATACGGGCGCACAGTCTTCGCGGTTCCGGGGCGTTTTGGCGATGAATTCAGTCAAGGCTCCAACCAGCTGATACGCGATGGGGCTGTGCTTGCCGACAACCTCAAAGCCATCGAAGAGGAAATGGATACTCTTTTTCCCGGCATTGATCGCGACAGGACCATCCAAAACCATAGCCCGGCCGGGTCGATTGCAGAATCGGGAATCATCCCGCCGGATCTTTCCCCGTCCGAAATCCTCATCTGGGAGTCTCTTGCCGGAAAGCCCAGGCAGCTGGATGATATTATTGTGACCAGTGGACTTCCCACTCCCGTTGTGCGGGCGAGTCTTCTGCAAATGGAGATGCGGGCGTTAGTGAAAACCGCCCCAGGATCAGTCTATTCCCGTACCCGTTGATGGAATACTATCAAAATTTCAAAAATATTGCGGGAAAGTGAGAGATTTGGCTTGAATGACTGGATTCTTGTGGCTTAGTCTGCCCATTCGCTCGGGCCGTCTCAAGTCGATGCCCGGATGAAGCGATTAATAGATCAAAACCCAAATCAAAACCGGGTGCCGGATTGCGGGCCAGATAAAATTCATTGGATCCGTGCCACTGGCATCCACTCACGAAGGTGAGGATTTACACCAACCGGCAAGAGGTCGGTTAACACACAATATGGTGACAATGGAAGAAATCCTGGGGAAGCAACAGCTTAATTTTGCCCCGGGACAGATAGTGAAAGGCATAGTTGTCGAAGTCCGCAGTAAAGAAGTTATGGTGGACATTGGCTACAAGAGCGAAGGCATCATTAATGCAGCCGAATTCGACAACGTGCAGGAAATCAAATCCGGCGATGAAGTCGAAGTCTTCATCGAAAGGCTCGAAGACCGGAATGGCATGGTCGTCCTGTCCAAAGAAAAGGCTGAATTCAAGCAGAACTGGGAGAAAATTCTCTCCATTTGTAATGAAGGTGGCACGGTCAATGGGCGAGTCAAGAGTGTCGTCAAAGGCGGTCTGATTGTGAACATCGGAGTTGAGGCATTCCTCCCTGCCTCGCAGATCGACGTTATACCTCCAAAAAACCTCAATATATTCCTCGGGAACACCTACCAGTTCAAGGTTGTTAAAATCAATCAGGAACGCCAGAACATCGTTCTGTCCCGCAGAGAACTCATCGAGCAGGAACGCATAGAAAAACGCGGTCGTCTGCTCGAGGAAATGATGCCCGGAGACATCCGGAAAGGCACAGTCAAGAATATCACTGATTTTGGAGCTTTTATTGACCTCAATGGTATTGATGGACTTCTCCATATCACCGACATGAGCTGGGGACGCATCGGTCACCCATCCGAAATGCTCGGCGTCGGTCAGGAACTCGATGTCGTCATCCTCGACATCAACCGCGAAAAAGAACGCGTTTCGCTCGGCCTCAAGCAGAAAGATGCCAACCCCTGGGACAGCATCGATGAAAAATACCCTGTCGGCCAGAAGGTCGCAGGCAAAGTGGTCAACTTGGTGCCATACGGAGCTTTTGTCGAACTCGAGCCCGGAGTTGAGGGGCTGGTTCACGTCACTGAGCTGTCATGGACCAAGCGGATTGCCAAGCCGTCTGACGTGCTGAAAGTGGAGCAGGAAGTCGAAGCTGTGGTTCTCGGTATCAACCGCGAAGAGCAGAAAATCTCTCTGGGCATCCGTCAGCTCGACGCCAACCCGTGGGATGAAGCTGAAAAACGCTATCCGATCGGTTCCAAAATTTCTGGAAAAGTCCGCAATCTCACCAGCTATGGTGCCTTTATCGAACTTGAAGAAGGCCTGGACGGTATGGTTCACGTTTCGGATATATCCTGGACCCGCAAGATCAATCACCCCTCTGAGGTCCTTAAGAAAGGTGAGGATGTCGAGGCAGTTGTGCTTGAAATCGACAAGGAAAACCAGCGCATTGCTCTGGGGGTCAAGCAACTCAGCACTGATCCCTGGGAAAGTATCGACGAACTCTATAAAGTCGGCGATCTCGTCGAAGGAAAAATCACCAAACTCGCCAGTTTCGGTGCCTTCGTCGGACTCAAACACGATATCGACGGTCTGGTGCACATCTCTCAGGTCAGTGAAGAACGGGTGGAAAAAATCAAATCCCACCTCAATGTCGGTCAGGATGTCAGCGCCCGTGTCATCAAGATCGACAAAGGTGAACGGAGAATCGGTCTCTCCATCAAGGCGGCCAATTACTCACCTGAACAGCTTCAGGCAGAGCAGGAGGTTCTCGACTCTCTCAAGCCCGGCGAAGATCTCGTGGCTCTCCAGCATGCCTTTGACGCGGTTGATGAAGCCGTCCGGGGCAATGAATCCGAGAAGGATGCCGAGGAGAAAAACGACTGATCCTGGATTTGTTCTCCAGCTCTAATCGTAAAACATCCGGATTTTGCGGGCTGAGGTCATTTCAGATCTCAGCCCTTTTTCGTTGTTCCAATGAATTTTCCTCACGTGATCTGGGTCTCATTGACACTAATCGGAAACGGGTCACCCGGCTCCGGAATTTTTTCAGAAAATTGAGAAAATCTGAAATAATGTTTGTTGAGCTGCGAATAGTAATTGGTTAGGAGTAAAAGGTAGTAAAACGAATGGATGTATACAAAGATCCTCAATCGCATCAGACACGGCGGACTCTGATTGATCGTCTGGTTAATCGTGTGGACTCGGATTGGCATCAGTTTTTTGATACTTACTGGCGTTTGATTTACAATACCGCCTACGCATCCGGTCTGAGTCCGAGTGATTGTGAGGAAGTGGTTCAGGAAACTGTGATGGCTGTCCTGAAGCAGATTGATACATTCAAGTATGATCCGGAGAAGGGGCGTTTCAGGTCCTGGCTGCTATCGATCACCCGGAACAAAATCAAGGACCAGTTCCGTCGAATTGCCCAACTTAAGAAAATTGCCGAAATGGACGAGACTTCTGATTTGGAAAATCCCGAATGGGAGTCCAGCGTGGAACAGGGATGGGGCGAGGAATGGCAGAAAAATCTCCTCTATGCCGCGATGGATAATCTCAAGAAAAAGCTGGACCCCAAACACTTCCAGGTTTTCTACATGATCAATATTGAGGATAGCTCCGCTGCGGAAGTATCCGAATTCCTCGGTATTAGTCGCATGAGAATTTATCTGATCAACCACAGGGTCAAAAAACAGATTGCCGGGGAGGTCCAAAGACTAACAAAGGAAATTTTTTGAGGGAAATCATGAAAAATCTACTGGTTTCGATATTCAATAACCCATCCCGTGGGGAATCCATCGACTGGTCGGTCATCAAGAGCCAGGCACCCCGGAACCGAAGGAACCGGATTGTTGCGAATTCCTCCGAAAATCTGACCTATTCATCCATGTCGGGCGGTCTCCATGACCGCCTTAAAAAGGAATTCCATCAACGCATGAAATCCATGAATCAGGCAGTCGACCACACCAATCTTTTTCAATAAGCTGTTTTCAGTCTGTCAGTCCAATATTATTATAGAGTTTGACTTATGGTGATAAGTGCTACATAAATTGCGGGTAATTTCCGATGTTGCCTGGGCTCAATGTATATCACCTGACGAGATTTCAGTTGAAATAAATTGAACTGGCTGGCGGTGTCGGTACGGAAAGGAAGAAATATGACGTATAAACCAGAATATAGTCCCAAGGCAGATGTTGATTCAAATGAATCGACAATGAAACGGTCAGGATCGCGGGTTCAAAACAGCAGCAACAGCAGCAACAGCAGTAATACCGGACGCGCTGATTCAGGGGAGACACCACTCAGAAAAACCCGGATTGAGGCGACATTCAGTCCTAAGGCAAAGACTGAATCCGCCGAGTTCCTCAAACGCAGCGGATCCCGCATCCAGAACAGCAGCAACAGCAGCAACAGCAGCAATACCGGTCGTAGTGAGGCAGTCATTGCGGCCCGATCAAAATCAGCCGAAGAGCCGTCATACAGCCTCAAGGCCGTCCTGAGTTGAACCTCAGCTCAGTGATTGATACAACCTTTAGCAGAGCCAGCCTTAGGGCTGGTTTTTTTCTTTTGAATCTGCAAGAATTGCGGCCATGTCCAGATCAGCTCTCGAGGTACAATGACGCAGATGAATGATGAAAATATGGATCTGAGTAATGAGCAGTTTGATGGTACTATTCCCGACCATCAGATTATCCGTTGCATTGGAATCGGTTCTTTCGGCCGCGTCTGGCTGGCAATGAACTCTCTCGGTAATTACCGGGCTGTGAAAACAATTGAGCGCGGGCAATTCACCAAATCACCGGAAGCTTTCGAGCTTGAGTGGGAGGGGATTAAGAAATACGAGGAAATCAGCAGCGCTCATCCCCGATTGGTCACCATATATCATGCCGGGCGGGCACAGGATGACCGGTATTTTTATTATGTGATGGAGCTTGGTGATGATGTGGAGTCGGGAAGGCAGATCAATCCTGAAACCTACAGCGTTCACACTCTTCAGGATCACATATTTAATCAGAAAAAGAGATTGCCACTGACCGAATGTATTCACATAGGTATACAATTAAGTGGAGCATTGGAGCAGTTTCACATTAATGGGCTGCTGCATAGAGATGTTAAGCCCTCAAATATTATTTTCGTCAACGGCGTGCCCAAGTTGACGGATATGGGGTTGGTCATTGGTATAGAAGAATCTGACAGCTTTCTGGGTACGGATGGCTTTATTCCGCCGGAGGGACCCAATACGGTCGAGGCGGATATATACAGTCTTGGGAAAACTCTCTATGAAGCGGCTTCGGGTCTGGACCGCAAATTGTTTCCAAATCCTCCGCGTCATTGGAAATCCTCATTGGACAGGCAAATGTTTGCCGAATTGAATGAGGTACTGGTCAAGGCCTGTCATCCATCGAAAAAAGGGCGTTTTGCATCAGCCAGGCAGATGCAGTCCGAGCTTCTGGCTATTGAGAATGGTAAGTCACTCAGGATGTACCGCCTTCAGGAACAGGCTCTGAAAAATCTCAAAAACTTCACTAAAATCAGTGTCGCCATCATCATACTTCTGGTAGCTCTGGTATTGGTTTTTGGGCAATCGGTTCTGCATGAGCGCCAGATCATTGACAATCACGTCAAACACCAGTTTGCCACTATTGCCAAATCACTGAAAGATGGCCGTTTCGGTGACGCATACGAGGTTTACAATGATAATGGGCGGTCAGAAAATGGGCCGGAAAAAAGGAAGAATATTCTGGAATCCAGCCACCCTCTTATCCAGGGATGGGCTGCAGATTTCCCGGTCCTGGAATATTACGGTCAGCTTTCTTATACCAATGCGAATGGTCAGCTTGGTTATAGAGATGACGGAATGGGAATTCCGCTCAGCCTGAATAACTGTGTATTTTTTGATGACGGCCGACAGGCGGTCATCACGGGCGATTATGGATTCGCCGTTGTCCTGAATTTTGAAAAGCTGATTGAAGCAGACCACGATGTTTCAAAGCCGGAGATGACACGTCTTCAATTCGGATTCGATCAGACTGTCCGAATTTGTGTGGTATCTCCGGATGAGTCAAAATTATTTGTCGGAGGCAATAATTGGACAGTCAATATATATGACCCCAGAACTCCATTGAAAATCGGGGAATTGCAATTGGAGGAGCGTTTTGAGATTGAGGCAGAAAATAATGTCGGAGGTACTGGCAGTGTTCCTAATTCGCTGGTCTTCTCGCCTGATGGACGGACTGTGGCGGTGGCGTTTCAGGCCATGTATGTCGCACTTTTTGATGCTGAGACATTCGAACAGCTAGGGCCTGTATGTAAACTGAACAGCACACCCAACTACAATATTCAGGCTTTGGCATGGAGTCCATCCGGAAAGACTCTGCTCGGCGGGGGCTATTATTTTCTTAAACCCGACAATCGCCAGTCGAATATTTTTGCGATACCTGTGCATCAGGATGCGATATCGGGACGGATGCTTGGGATTCCCGAATATTCTTCAACCGGCCAATGGACGGGTATATGGGACATAAAGCAACAGGGTGACAAACCATTGTATTTCTTCGCGGGTGGGGATGGAATCACCCGTCTCTGTGAATTTGATGAGAGCTGTTTCTCCATGGGTGAAGGTCTGGGAGAAGCTCTCACTGAAATTTCCCTGCTGGGTTCCAAATCCAAGGAAACCCGTCGTATTGAATATTCACCTGATCTCGGAGTGCTTCTGACCGGGGGATGGGATAATAAAATCCGGATCCACCGCGGGCCGATAATCCCGGCCATTTTTCCGGAGCTTCCACATTCCGGGAAGCTGAATGGCCTTTCATTGGATTCGGGGTGCCGCCGGATACTCTCCGTATGCCATGACGGTTCCTACTACGTATGGAATCTGGCCGGTAAGTATTATGGTGAGGAACTTCCGGCGGATAACCTGTATGCGGATGAGAAGATTGCCTTGTCTCTGGGGAGGAATGCCAAGGGAGCTCCGGATACTGTCAGTATTTATGACTTGGATTCCTCCGACCCGACGAAACCTGTTAAGATCGATCTGACAAAATTATTTGAAGATACTACCAATCATAATGATGCTTATGTGACACTCTCACTTGATGGGGGGTGCCTCAATTACTTTTATAGAAATGAGAAGGACCAATTGCTGTGGCACGGTATATCCCTGGATGGTAAGTTTGTGGATGGACCTGATGGGATGGCCTTTCCTGCGGAGGAATCAGGAAATGTATATTACAACCACAGGGCCAAAGTTCATATTGCAGACAGAGCTAATGGTGATAATTCCGGATTGCTGAAATTATCTCTTAAAAACACCCTTAAGCCCATCAATCTGATCAGACCCAAATCGGCCTGGAAATGCCTTCCTGATATGAAAAGGCTGGCTGTTCTTGAACCGGGGACAGAAGATGGTGCAGATGGCGTGCAGTTGGTCATCTATGAGCTTGAAACAGCCAGAAGGATTGCAGCCATCCCGGTTGGCGATGATGCCGATGTGAGGTATTCGCTGGCCTTTTCATCCGAATCCGACAAAGTGCTTGTCACTCGCCTGACACTTAATTTCATGCCTATGACAGCCACTTTGTATGGACTGAAGAAATCAGGCGCCAAATGGAGTCTCAATGAGATATGTGAGGTCTCCCATAATGATGGAATTATTGACGGGCATATTTTCAATTCCAGAGACAGGTTTGTGACTCTTGGAGAGGATGCGCAAATACGTTTATGGGACAGGGGGAAACTCCAGCATAGTTTTGTTATGGATTCCGAGATCAGTTCGTTCTCCATTGCCGACTCGGGCAAAAAGCTCGTTGCTGGAACAAAGCTTGGAAATATATACATGTGGGATCTTGAGCGGTATCTGCCCCTGGGGTCGCCATTTTTTGTTCTTCCAATTCGGGCATCCCTCCTTTCCTTATCTGATGATGGCCGTTGGCTGGCTGTCTTCCATGGAGGAAATCATACTGGAAGAAGGTTGTTTTTGAGAGATTTGTCTCAGCTGGAGCAGGTTATGGATCCCAATAAACTTCTTCAGTTTCTGTTTGAGGGTATGCAGGGCAGTTCCGCTCCGGCCAGTCAGTTGGGGAGACTTCAGGCATACCGTGAATTGCAGAGCAGGTCGCCTTCATATTTCATGGTTGATTCAGCAGAGATCCACAACTATTACAGGTATCTGAAGAACCTGAGCCAGTCATCAAAATTTAAATCAGCTGAGGTGATGATTGATTTTCTGGACGGGCAGATGAAAAAGAATCAGCAATAAACGATTGATATATCGGACCTCGGATACAGTCAGAAATGCGCAAGTTAATCTTCAGGAATACCCTTTCACCTGGTGATATAATAATGATGTCTGCTGCCGTCCGGGACATGCAGATAAAATATCCCGGCGAGTATGCGGTGGATGTCCGCACATCCTGCTCTGAGATCTGGGACTATAATCCATGGCTTACCGATCTTGATGAGGCTGATCCTGATGTGGAGATTATCAGGCTGGACTATCCATTGATCCACCAGTCCAACAGACTGCCATACCATTATATACATGGGTTTATACAGAACATCAATGATCAGCTGGGACTGGATATAAAGCCGACATGTTTCCGGGGAGATATACATTTGTCTGATGACGAGAAGAGCTGGTATTCCCAGGTTTATGAGCTCGTGGAAATGGATATACCTTTCTGGCTTATCGATGCCGGTGGCAAGATGGATGTGTCCATAAAGTGGTGGAGCCATCGGAGGTATCAGGAAATCATTGATTATTTCCAGGGAAAAATCGCCTTCGTGCAAATTGGAGCACCCGGCCATTATCATCCGAAGCTGGATGGTGTGATTGATCTGAGGGGAAGCACTGATCTCCGTCAGCTGATCAGGCTTGTCCATCACAGCGAGGGTGCTGTTTCAACTGTGACAGCTTTAATGCATCTGGCAGCGGCCGTGGAAAGTAACAGACACAGTGCACTGGAATTTGGCCGTCCCTGTGTTGTTATTGCGGGGGCGCGTGAAGCGGCCCATTGGGAAGCGTATCCCGGTCATCAGTTTATTGCGACCAATGGAGCGGTTCCCTGCGCGCCTTATGGGGGATGCTGGAAGGACAGGACATTTGCGTTGGGAGATGGGGACGAGCGCGATAATCCGGCCAACTTGTGTCTTCATCCAGTCGGAGAGCTGCCACTGTGTATGGATCTCATCCAGTCAGAGGATGTCATCCGAAGAATTGAATATTATTTTGCAGGCAGGGCATTTAGATATCTGGCCCAGGATGAACACACTGCCTTTCTCAAAGGGGTGGAAAAGACCAGAGATAATCCGTTCAAAAACCCTGAAGTCTCATTTCCCAATCAATAATCCCGGACTTGACAGATTATCAATTGTCCTTGTTGAGGGACTATGCTGTGGCGGGATTTCGTTCAGCTGGCAGAATACCAGAGATATATTGAGTGATGGTATTGCAAATAACCTCCGGAGACTGTGTGGCATCAATGACGGTGAAGCGGTCGGAAAACTGATTCGCTCTGGACTGGAATGCCGATTCAATCTGCTTTTTCATGCCAATTCCCGACTGATCAAACCTGTCCTCATCAATCTGTGATTGGCTGGATGAATTGGGTCGGGCGGCAATCCTTGAATTCAGTATGTCCACAGGTGCCGAAAGGTAAAACGTGTGGTCGGGGACAAGCCCTTCAGTGGCTATCCGGCATACGGATTCCAGTGCCGGAAGATCGAGTTTGCGGAGTATGCCCTGATAGACAAATGTGGAGTCTACAAATCTGTCGGCCAGAACTATTGTGCCACGCCCGAGTGCGGGTAGAACTTTATCATGCACCAGCTGATGGCGGGCCGCTGACAGGAGAAATACCTCAGCCCAACCGGTGAGCTCTGTCCCGGATGGAGGATTTTTAAAGATATCCCGAACACTCTCTCCAAAAGGAGTCGCTCCGGGTTCCCTCACTTCCAGCACATCCCTGCCCTGAGCCCTGAGAGCCGCAGCCACACGGGTGACCTGAGTTGACTTGCCACACCCTTCATTCCCCTCCAGTGAAATAAATGGAGCCCTCCGGGTGGATCCGGCATCATGGGATGACTGACCAGATTCCATCCGTCAGGGTCTGGCTGAACCGGTCGGCTCCAACAGGTCAAATTCCTCAAACAGGAACGCGGATTCGTCCTGAGTCGGAGAAGGAGAAGGAGAATCGCCGGAACCGGAGTTTTGTGATTCCTTCACCTTTCCATTCTCCGGTTCCGGTTCCATTTTCTGGTCATGGGGTACTTCCATGGCGTCAGACGGGACTTCGGTGAGAAGGTACGCCACGAGGGAATCAACCTGCTCATCATTCAGCGGGCCTCCCTGACTGTGATGGAAAGCGGGCATGAGTGAACCTTTGCGTCCGTATTTGATCCAGATTTCCCAATAAAGCTTATCTTTGTTTTTCTGAATTTTGGCGAGGTCGGGCACCATACTGGCGCGGTTGGGAGAGTTGTGGCAGATTCCGCAGCCCCGTTCATAGAGCTTGGCTCCGGTCAGGCCTTCAGTCGGTTTGGCGTGGCACCGGGCGCAATCACCACGGAATACAATCTGTCTGTCCCGCAGGGCTTTGAGCTGGTTCCGCTGGCGGTCATTGAGAGCGGATGGCTTCACGACACCCGAACTTCCATGCGGAGGAATTTCCGAGATGACTTTGAGAGTCTGAACGCCACTGTCTGTGAAGATATAAACGCTTTTGGTGACTATGCCCTGCCTGCCGAGCAGGTCCATTCTTATTTCAACAGTGTCTGATTTTCCGGGGCCGATGACCCACGGACTTTTTCTGACGACAGATGTGCATCCACAGGATGTCTGGACGTCCTCAATGATGACCGGTTTATCGGTCCTGTTCACCGCGGTAAAGAAGAAAATGGCTTCCTTATCCCCGGGTGAAGTCTTCTGGCGCTTTTCATTGGCATCAAAGGTGAGGATCTCAGCCGTCCCCCGCCGGCCTGGCCGTGGCTGAGCCTGATTGTCGGCGGCTCCGGCCGGCACACATGCTGTCGCCAGTGATACCAGGACCAGAAGACTGACGACGGCTCGAGTGAATTTGCGGTGATATGAATTCATATATTCCTCAGATAAGATAAATTTCTGATCATTACCTACCTCATTCAGGCAAAAATGGCAATCCGTTACCTGGATCGCCATTTGCCGTGACTGGGTGGAAATGGTTGGGTTGTGTGCCGGATTTACCCGAGGATCTTTTTCCCTTCGTCTAGGAAGATACCTTTGAAATTCATCTCCAGCGCCTGAGCATTGGTTGCTTTGTTCAATGCCTCCTCCTTGGTGATAATGCCATTCTGAACCAGATCAAACAGGGCCTGGTTGAAGGTCTGCATACCATCTTCCCTTCCGATTTCGACAGCGGCGGCAAGTTTGTCGAGTCTGTTTTCCTCGATCAGCTTGCGGATGGTGGAGTTACTGATCATGATCTCCATGGCTGGATAGATACCGCCTTCAGCGGTTCTGACCATCCTCTGGCAGATGACGGCCTTCAGCGTTCCCACGAGTTGTTTCCGGACCTGTTCCCTGTCATTGGCTTCAAAGAAATCGAGGATCCTTCCGACGGATTGTGAGGTGTCGGTTGTGTGGAGAGTGGAGAGAACCAGGTGGCCGGTATCCGCCGCCGAGATAGCGGCCTGGAAACTGGTGGCATCCCGCATCTCACCAATCATGATCACATCCGGATCCTGACGCAGAACGTGTTTGAGTCCGCCGGCGAATGATGGGGTGTCCAGACCGATTTCCCTTTGTTCAATGACGGATTGCTTGTCTGAGAAAACATACTCAATCGGATCCTCCAGTGTGATGATATGTCTTCTGGAATTTGAATTTATGTGATCGAGCATGGCTGCCAGAGTGGTCGACTTACCCGACCCTGTGGTTCCTGCGACCAGGACAATGCCCCGGGGAGAGTCGGCGATTTTCCTCAGAATGTCGGGCAGCTGCAGGCCATCCAGTGAGGGAACTTCGGCTTTCACGAATCGCATGGCAAAGGCGTAGGAACCCCGTTGCTGGAAAACGTTTGTGCGGAATCGGCCCACTCCCTCGACATAATACGAAAAATCGCATTCGTGATTTTTATCGAGGCCTACTTTGGCATAGGGCGGGACAGCGAGTTCAAGGACTTCATCAATCCATTCCTTGGTTGGTATCTGTGTTTCCACGTCGACCAGTTCACTGTTGATCCTGAATATGATGGGATACCCGATTTTGATATGCACATCAGAGGCTCCGCCATCGACAGCGGCTCTAAGGATCTTGTGAAACAATTCCAGACTTTCGCTCATAGGTCTCTATATTAATTCGAATTCTCGGATTGCGCCAGTCCACCAGTTCTGCCCCACATAAAAACAGAGACTCCCGGTGGGATATTCCCGGCGGTTCTTGTACAAAATTTCAGTATCCCCGGTCACCACTCGATAATCATGGCCGCCCAGGTCAGTCCGGCACCAAATGCCAAAAGCAACACCTTGTCACCACGCGCGAGCTGATTGGAGGTGGCCAGTTCGTCCAGAGCTATCCCAATTGAGGCTGCCGATGTATTTCCATACTTCTGAACATTCATGAAAAGCTGGTGGGGTTCGGCTCCAACCTTTTCTGCAACGGCGGTCAGAATTCTCTGATTGGCCTGGTGTGGGACGATCCATCGGATGTCGCTGACCTCCATTCCGGCACTTTCAAGGACTCTTCTGGCGGCACCCGTCATGGCCTGGATGGCATTTTTGAAGGTCTCCTTACCATCCATTTTCAGAAAATGCAGTCTGTTATCGAGTGATTCCGGAGTTGCCGGGCACCGCGACCCGCCGCCGGGCATGGCGAGAAGTGAATTTTTGGTCCCGTCGGCCCCCAGTTCGGAACAGAGGATTCCACGGACAGGGGCACTTTGTGAGGAGGCCGTTGCTTCGGCTGTCAGAAATGCCGCTCCGGCGCCATCTCCGAACAGGACACACGTATTGCGGTCGGTCCAGTCGATGATGGAACTGAGCTTTTCCGCTCCGATGACAAGAGCATTGGATACAGTTCCAGACTGAAGGAACTGGCGGGCTATCTCCAGCCCGTAAATGAATCCCGAACAGGCTGCCTCGATGTCAAAGGCCAGAGCGCGGACGGCGCCCAGGTTCTGTTGCACAAGGCAGGCCGTTGATGGAAAGAGCATGTCCGGTGTGATTGTGGCGACTATAATCAGCTCCACATCCCCGGTGGAGACCCCGGCTCTATTGAGGGCGGATACGGCGGCTTCTGTTGCCAGATCGGATGCCGCCTGATCAGCTGAAGCCAACCTTCGTTCCCGGATGCCGGTTCTGGTGGTGATCCAATCGTCGGAGGTCTCAACCATTTTTTCGAGTTCGGCATTTGTGAGAATTCTGTCCGGGAGACTGGCACCAGTGCTGCGGATGGAGACTTGTCTTCCGGGAAGCGGAGTGATTTGTGGAGGCGTGTCTGTGGGCATTGATGGAGAGGATCAGGCCGCCTGAGGGGGATTATCCATCTCCCTGACCTGTTCGGTAATCAACTTGTTGATATTGGATTTAAATTCTTTGATGGCGATCCCCACGGCATTCTCTACAGCCAGCTCTCTTGCCGACCCATGAGTAATAAGAACATTGCCATTGACGCCAAGAAGTGGAGCTCCACCATAAGTGTCTGGATTCATTTTGTGTTTTATGGGGGCGAAGGCGGAGCGGCACATCATCGCTCCCAATTTCCGCATCGGAGTGGCGGTGATTTCCTTTTTAATCCACCCGAACATGCATGTGGCCAGACTTTCACAGGATTTCAGCACAATATTTCCGGTGAAACCGTCACAGACCACCACGTCCACACTGTCGCGGAAGAGGTCGTGTCCTTCAACATTGCCAATAAAATTCAAGGGACTGGCTTCCAGCAGTGGAAGAGTCTCCAATGTCAATTCGTTGCCTTTGGTCCGCTCAGTCCCCACGCTCAGGAGGCCGACACGCGGATTACTTATCTTCAGTATATGCTGCGCATATATGGAGCCCATTATCCCGTAATGAACCAGGTGTGCCGGTCGTGCGTCCGCGCTGGCTCCCACATCCAGCAATAAAAACATCCCCTCGGGCCGCGGCATGACTGTGGCAATTCCAGCGCGTTCCACGCCCGGCAGGGTTCTCAGTTTGATGGTCGAGGCAGCGACCATGCCCCCGGTGTTGCCTGGGGAGATGACCGCGTCAACCAGACCGGCTTTGGCCAGATCCACAGCTTTGGCCAGAGAGCAGTTCTTTTTCCTGCGCAGTCCCTCCACCGGCTTGTCCTCCATGAGGAGAACCTCAGTGGTGTGGTGGCAGGTGATGCGGGATTCAAATTCCCTGAATTCCGGTGTGGAGGCAATAAAAGAACGCACCACCTCACTGTCGCCAGTGAAGTGGAGTTCAGCAATTGTCGAACTGTTGCGGGCAAGGGCTGTGAGAGTCCCCCTGATAATGACTTCCGGGCCGTGATCGCCCCCCATGATGTCAACTGCCAGTCGCATCGTGTGGATACCAGAGGATTGGGTCTCTCTTAAACGTAAGCCTGCTTGCTGATAAGCTGTTCGTTTTTGTAGTATCCGCAGTGTTGGCAGACGCGGTGAGGCAGTGTTTTCTCGCCGCAGTTGGAGCACTCAATCACCTGTGGGAGGTGAAGGACGCTATTGTAGGCCTTTCTCATCTTTTTACGGCTCTTTGATACTTTTCTCTTCGGTACTGGCATGGTGTCCTCGTCGTGATTATTTCTTTAAGAACTGAAAATTCTTACCAAATTTTTTATTAACTTAACTATTGTCTTTTGGGTCCAGATTGAGCTTATCCAGAGCGTTCCATGGAGACGGCACAGCCTCATCCAATGGGGACTCCGGGGTCAGGTCAGCCGCGGCACCGTTCGGTTGTCGGAAGACCGCGCAGTCTGGCGAACACAGCGGATGCTGTGGTAATGACAAAAGCACATCCTCACGTATCAGTGGAAGCAAGTCAATACAATCTCCAATAATTTCTGCCTTATCCTCTCCCGAGATGGCGAGGCTGGCTGTCCAGTCGCCGAATTCGATCAACTTTGTGAATGAATTGAGGCAGCGGACACAGGTGCAGTCGATTGGGATACTGAAGGATCCGGAAACCAGCACCTCATTTTCGAGGAGGCTGGCTGTGAGATTGAAAGTCAATGGCCGGGTTGCGGCAATCATTTCATCATCGATCATGAGGTCGAGGGAATCGGCGGGGCAGCTACCTGCCAGCGACTCCTCCTCATTTTCGAGAATACTGAGATGGACATTGATAGAACTCATTATATCGGTTGGGGCGGGGCTGGATCTGCCCGGTATCCGTTAGGGCCTTGATGTCTGCCCGCAGGCATTGAATATCACTGGGATTGGGGAGTGCCAAATCTTTTTTTCAGGGCCTCCTGAATTGTGTGCGGGACAAACCTGGAGCAGTCGCCTCCATACCTGGCGATGTCTTTGACAATACTGGAACTGATAAAGGTGCATTCCTCATTAGGCATAAGAAAGATGGTTTCCACCGATCCCGATAATTTTCTGTTGGCGAGAGCCATCTGGAATTCAAATTCAAAGTCAGAGACGGCCCGCAGGCCTCTCACAATGACAGACGCCCCAATTTTTTCGGCATAATTGACGAGGAGTCCATCAAACCCGTCGATGCGGACATTGGGGAGATTGTGGAGAACTTCTCTGGCGAGAGCAATCCGCTGGCTCTGGTCAAAAAGCGGGGATTTTGCGGCGTTGCCGGCGATGGCGACAACGACTTCATCAAATATCTGGGTGGCTCTTAAAACCAGGTCGAGATGGCCGTTCGTGAGGGGATCAAATGTCCCGGGATATACTGCCGTTGCCATGACCGATTTATCCCAGTGAAATTCAGATTTGCCAAGAGATATTCAGTCCGCGTCTGGTTTGCTGCGGCAATTGGTGGTCTGCATGCCTGTGATAATCCGGAAAGTGGAGTCGATGAAATTCCTTATCTCTGCCTTGCGGAGACGGGTTTTGATCCGTCCTTGATGAGGATGAGTCCCAGTTTGGAGCGTGTCAGCTTACCGGTATTTGTCTCGTCGAAAATGTAATATTTCATGGAAGCGAGAGGAGGGAGAGCCGCATCTCCATAGTCTTCACGGTTTGCCTTTTCCTGACGGGCAATTTCAGCTTTTGTCGTCCTGTCCCCATGGAGGATTCCCATAGTCAGCAAAAGAATTGTGCAATAGGTGAAAAGCCCGAGCACCCCACCACCCATGGTCTCGATTTCACCGAATACCGAGGACTTTTTAATGACCTGCTCAAACCGGGGCTCGAGGAGGTGGATCGTGACAAAAACTATGCCGGCAATAAGGCAGTAGGATGAAATAAATGCTGCGGCTTCGGACATACCGGCAATTTTGTGCAGTTGGAGACCAACCCATTCATATCCCAGAGATGCCGAGACAATGGTTGTCAGCCACTTCACAAACTTCGGGAGCATCACATTCCCACCCGCGTTCGTACCAATCTTAAAACCCAATAAGAGCACTATCACAACAACCACGTCAAAGACCTGGATTGACATGACAACCTCAACAATACTATTCAACATTCCAGTCATTCTCAATTTGTGTCGTCACCATTAAACCGCCCTGATTTCAGGCGCATGATTCAGCCTGATGTCACATATCTTTCTGTATTAGCGGAATTTTGCGGGAACGCTGAAAGTATTTGTCTGACTTCTTTGCCGGCTGAGGATAAGCGTCACTTGGCAGGCACTGGTTTCTGAACTTCAGATAGGAGCGGGAAAAGTCCGGAGCCCGAAATCAGCGGTGGTTATTGGCTGTCTTTTAGTGACGCCATCACATGCGGGTGGTCATGGTCAGTGTGCCGCCGGAATATCCGGGGGGACATTTTTCAGCAGTTTCAGCCGAGTTTTTCATCCTCATCCGACAGAAACTGTTTCCATTTATTGAATATATAGGACTTGAACAGGAGCGTGGCTGAAATGAGAAAAACAGAGAGGATGATGCCAATATTGGTCTGACCCAGCAGAAAACCCCCAAATCCCATTCCTCCGAAGAAGGCGGCGAGGACTTCAAATCTGATGAGCATTCTCTGTTTTTTACTGATCATGTGATGACTAATGCGCTGATCTAAGTTATTCCAATTCAGCAGGTTCAGGAAATCAAATTAAAACCGATTGGGTGTGGGATGCAAATTAAATTTCATGGAATGACACACAATTGTCAAATAGCAGCCCTGCACTGAAAGCCGGGCCGTCAGTGCGGGGTAGGTAAAAAATCCCTTAAATGTGGCTTTATCAACGCGTTCGAGCGACTACAATCGTGGTATGGCAAAGGAATTCAGGACAGGTTTCATTGGGACCGGAAAGATGGCGACAGCTCTGGCCCGGAGCTGGGCCTCATCAGGGTTGCTGGCCAGTGGTGATGCTTCCATAGGGAGTGATCCGGCCGGGGCATCAAGACGGGCATTTCATGAATCCACAGGACTGGCTGTCACATCATCCAATGCGGAAATATGGGAGAAATGTGATGTGATTATCCTGGCTGTGAAACCGCATATTATCGAGGCGGTTCTGGCTTCCGGACAGGCTGACGACCGACACCTGATTATTTCAATTGCGGCCGGCATTACCCTTGGACAACTCGACAAGTGGTCGGGAGGTCGTGGCCGTCTTGTCCGGGTGATGCCGAATACTCCCGCACTCGTCGGGGCCGGTGCGTCCGGATTCTCCAGAGGCCCCAGGGCAACGGAATCAGATATGGAATCCGTGCAGGGGCTTTTGAATGCGGTTGGAGTCGCTTCGGAGGTTCCTGAATCTCTTCTGGATGCGGTGACCGGTTTGAGCGGCAGTGGTCCGGCCTATGCTTATCTGATGATCGCAGCTTTGAGTGATGGTGGAGTGGCTGCCGGCCTGCCGCGGGATGCCGCGACCCGGCTTGCGGCTCAGACTTTACTTGGGGCCGCCCGAATGGTTCTGGAATCCGGGCAGCATCCGGGCCCGCTGAAAGACATGGTCACCAGTCCTGGCGGCACCACTATTGCCGGTGTTCACGAGCTTGAAAAAGGCGGTTTTCGCGGCACTGTCATGAATGCTGTCAGGGCCGCAGCCAACCGCGCCCGCGAACTCGGAGATTCCCTTTGAATGGAGTGGCTCCCGCGTCCATTTTTTATGGGACTTGTATTGGCGGGGATCAAACCGGTTACTGTAAATAATTCAAAATTCGAATGAAGATGCATTTTCCTTCACCGACACCCCGACAGGGACGAATTTTCTGGGCGGCGGTCACCATGGTGGCTGTCGCGATTGCCATAACCTTTTTCAGCCTGATCCTGGTTGGGGCGGCCTGGATGGTTGAGAGACTTTCGACAATTCTGGTTCCTCTGGCTGTAGCCGCCATTGTGTCCTATCTGCTCGATCCGGTGGTCGACTTCTTTGAGAAGAGGGATTTCGGGAGGCTTCAGGCGATTTTTATCGTGTATCTGATGGCATTTCTGACCTTTACAGCGATAGCTGTGCCGGTCATACCGAATCTGATTGGCCAGGTATCCGAGGTGGCATCCGAGTTCCTTTATCAGGCTCAGATTCACGCCACTGAATCGGTCGAGAAGGGAACGGATGAAAGTGTCCTGTCCTCTGAGGAACTTTCGCCCGAACTCGAAAGCCAGGTCACGATGCTTGTCAATAAGGTGGGTCTTTGGATCAACAAGTTCCTTCCGGCGGAGGTCCGGAACCTTTGGAAAGACTATGAAAATCTCATCGGCGAACAGATGATCAACTTCGGAAAAGCGCTGTCCTTGTGGCTTTTCAATATTCTGGCCTCCATGATGCGGGGCATTGGGGCATGGACCGGGTACCTGATCGGGTTTGCCATGGTTCCGGTATTTGTCTTCTTTTTTCTTCTCGAGAAATGGCGGATTGTCCGGACATGGACTGACTACCTGCCTGTTTCGGATCCGGACTGGAAGGACGAGATAATCTTTGTCCTCACATCGATCAATGACAGCCTGATTGTCTTTTTCCGGGGCCAGGTTCTGGTGGCGATCTGTATAGGCTTTCTGCTTTCGATCGGATTTTCACTTGTGGGACTTAAGTATGCTGTGCTTCTCGGGGTTGCTGCCGGGGTCCTCAGTATCATTCCGTATTTGGGATTTGTGCTCAGTATTGTTCCGGCGGTTGTGATAGCTATTGTGCAGTTTGGGGACCTTCTTCATCCCATTCTTACGGTGATGGTTTTTATGGTCGTGCAGTTCGCTGAGGGCATGTTTATCTCACCCAAGATTATTGGCGATCGTGTTGGTCTGCATCCTTTGACAGTCATTCTGGCTGTTCTTATTGGAACGACACTTATGGGTGGGCTTCTGGGGGCGGTTCTGGCAATTCCTCTGACCGCCGCTGGTCGGGCCATCCTCGTGCGATACGTCTGGAAACGGGTGCCGGGTCAGGATTTCCTGACCTCAGGCGATTCACCCCCCGATTCCTTAAATGACTCGAATCCACATTCCAAAACGGAGACCAACCCCGATGGGAATCAACCGGAATCAGCTTGAAGCCATTCAGCAGCGTCTGGCACGCAGGAAATCCGGCATGCCGGACACTTCTCCTGAGTGCAAGGCATTACCGGCCACTCCATTCACTCCGGGAGATGCGGTGCTTCTGGGAATTGATCCTTCGCTCCGTGGCACCGGTTTTGGCAAGATCCGCATTCGTGGGAAGTCTATGGCTCTGGAAACATACGGAGTCATCCATTGCCCGACCAGCTGGTCCCGGTCGCGTTGCCTCGGTGAAATTCACAGTCAATTGTCGCCTGTGCTGGAGGACGTTCGGCCGGATTGCTGCATCTTCGAGGGGCTCTTCTATTCCCAGAACCTGAAAACCGCCATCATTATGGGAGAGGCCCGTGGCGCCTCTCTGGCAGCTGCTGGAATTCATGCCATTCCTTCATACGAAATTGCGCCCAGAAAAGTGAAACAAGCCCTCGTCGGCTTTGGGGCAGCTCAGAAATCGGCCGTCTCTGAAATGGTCCAGCGTTTTCTGAAAATTGATGACCAGCTTCCTGCCGATGCGGCTGATGCTCTGGCTTTGGCCATAGCTTTTGCCCATACCTACAATGGATTTTTTCTCGAGTCCCCCAAAGGTCTTTGAGGACCGGGACCGCACTCAACTTTTGGATAATGACCTGATCCTGTTCCTTTCGCACTTCTCCTTTCCTGCTTCCAGCCTATACTCTCTGAAAATATGATAGGATATATTCAAGGCAGCATTCTTGAGCATCTGCCGACGCAAGTTCTGGTGGATGTTCAGGGAGTCGGATATGAAATCCTGATACCTCTGTCAACCGCTGCGGATTCGTCCATGGAATCAGGGAAGCCCATATCCCTTTATACACATCTGGCTGTAAGGGAGGACGCCCATGTGCTATACGGATTCTCGACACGCCAGCAGCGCGACTTATTCCGCACTCTCATTTCCAGCGTCTCCGGGATCGGACCAAAAATCGCCCTCAATATCCTCAGTGCCATGCCCGTGGACCGCTTCAGAAATGCAGTGGCTCAGGAGGATGCCGCCGCCTTGAGTTCAATCCCGGGTATCGGAAAGAAGACCGCCGAGAGAATGATCGTCGAGCTTCGCGACAAGATCGGTATCCTTCAACCCCACCGGCAGAATGTGCCCGCTGTCATCGAGGCCGGGGAATCCGCCGACCCGGTTGATCAGGCTGTCAGGGCGCTGGTGGCTCTTCAGATCAAACCCGCCGATGCTATCAGCATGGTCGAAAAAGCGGCCCGCAAACTCGGACAGGAAGCCACAACTGAAAATCTGGTGCGTGCCTGCCTCCAGAAATCCTGAAATGCTGTGAGTGACGATGTCAAAAAAAACTCATTGGGAACCCGCTCCCAGCGCCAGCGGAAATTTACATTTTCCCGGCGAATTCTGGCCATACTTATCGGGCTGCTGGTGAAAATCTATACGGCCACATGGCGCATCCGTCTAAAAGGGAATGAAGCGCCGGTCGGAGTCTCAATAATCTGCCTGTGGCACAACCGCCTGATGATGCCAATCGCGCTCTACAGGCGTTGCCGGAGGAGAAATGAAATCACCTGTCCTCTGAATGCCATGATCAGTGCCAGCCGCGATGGATCATTTCTCACGGCGGTCATCAGCCAGTTTGATCTGGGAGCCATACGGGGATCATCAAGCAGGCGGGGAGCTGTGGCTCTTCTGGAGGCGCGTCGAGCTCTGGATGCAGGGAATGCTCTTGCTGTGACTCCCGATGGTCCGCGGGGGCCGAGATATGTTTCCAAGTCAGGCCCGATCCACCTGGCCTCGCATTCCGGACGCTGTATCATCCCTCTTTCACCGCAGCCCAGCCGGTATTGGCAATTAAAAAGCTGGGACCAATTCATGATTCCATTTCCTTTTGCCACCATCGACCTTGTTGTTGGCAAACCTATTACTGTGCCTCCGGATCTCGACAGTGCCCAGCTGGAGTCCTGGGCCAAAGTACTGGATCAGGCGCTCAATGCTCTGGATGAATATGACGGATGATAGATAATTCCGAGTTGCCTGAAGACGGACTCAATCCTGCCTCACAGGGTCCTCACACAGCCATTCTTCCGCTTCGGATTCCCCGAAAAATATCTGAACCCTTGCTTTTTTATTGGCTGCCACCACAATCATGCACTCAATGGCTGTGCGTGAATTGCGTTCCTGAAGCACAAATGCCACTTTATTTATACTGGGGAGGTTCCACAGGTCTCTTTGTGCCGGAAAAGAATAGTCGGTTTCCGTGGCATGGATGATCATGAGCTTTTCACATTCATGGCTCAGCTCCTTCAGGTTGTCGTGGAGGGATTTGACTTCCTGACTCGAAACCTCGCCGGCTCCAGTAAGATCAACCAGAATGTAATCCCGGGGAAAATTCCGCAGCGTCATGTATCTCTGAGCCGCCCTTTCCCCTTGATTATTAATTCTGATCACTCTTTCCATGCCTGACAATTCGCATATCAGCCGGAATTATTTCATAAAAATAAATTTTTGCTCATTTTGTCGGTCAATTGTCTATTTATTGGTCAATAAGATCTCGTAAGGCAATCAATGACGGGTTTCCGTTGTATGTTTGTCTGAGATATCTGGTGATCAATCAGGTGAGAAAAAAATCCGGGTGATTTATTGGGTTTGATTTTTATGATGGGGTAAAGAAAGATGCCGATTAGGAAGAGGTATGAAATGTCGAATCACTCAGGATAAACTGACGGACATATTTGTGGATCTGGGGCATGCGCCGCCATCGAACGCGTTGCTGGGACCTGAAGCCCTGACGCAGGGGGAGATGACCTATCCACTGGTCTGCCATGTGCACCCTGAAAACTTTTATGTGCAGGTCGATGAATTTGCATCGGCTGAGAGCATTTTCAATGAGGATTATGTCTACCTCTCGTCCATGTCGACCAGCATGGTGGAGCATGCCAGGCAGTATGTTGAGCATATCTCATCCCGACTCCAGCTCGGAGACCAGAGTCTGGTGATGGAGGTGGCCTCCAATGACGGTTATCTACTGCAGTTTTTCAAGGAACGCAATATTCCCTGCGTCGGAGTCGAGCCCTCCAAGGGAGCCGCAAAATTCGCCATCGAAAAAGGCATTGAGACCATCACTGAATTTTTCAATGAGGACTTTGCCAGACAGTTTGTTGGAGGCCGCACTCCGCTGGATCTGATCCTGGGCAATAACGTGCTGGCCCACGTGCCGGATCTGGATTCATTTTTGAAAGGTGTCCGGATTGGTCTGGCTCCGCAGGGGGTGGCCACATTCGAATTCCCTCATATCCAGAACCTCATTGAGAAAATCCAGTTCGACACGGTTTACCACGAACACTTCAGCTATTTTTCACTTTATGCAATCCGCGATATTGCGGGCCGCTACGGACTGAGGCTATTTGACGTGGAGAAAGTGGCCACTCATGGAGGATCACTCAGGATCTATCTGTGCCGGGATGATTCATCGATTCAGGAACTCCCCGCGGTTGCCAGCGTCCTCAGTGAGGAGGAGGCTGCCGGATTGCTGAAGCTGGAGACATACACCGGTTTTCAGTCCAGAGTCGATGCCCTCAAATACGAGGTTCTGGAGACGCTTATACGCCTCCGGCGCGAAGGAAAAAAGGTTGCCGGATACGGCGCCGCCGCCAAAGGATCAACAACATTCAACTATGCGGGCATCCGGTCGGATCTCGTTTCATTTGTCTGTGACCGCGCTCCCAGCAAGGTCAATAAATTCATGCCGGGCTGTCACATCCCCATCGTCTCCGAGGACCATCTTAAAGCAGAGAAACCCGACTACGTCATCATCATCCCCTGGAATATCCGGGACGAAATCAGCAAACAGCTCAGCTATGTCAGAGAATGGGGCGGCCAATTCATAACCATGGTCCCCAAAGTCGAAATATTCTGAGTGTGATTGTCCGGTCTGCATCTCAGACAGGCCAGGTCAGACTATTCCGGCCTACCGCACTGTATTGTCAAACCCAATGAAAAGCAGCTCGGGTCGGTCCACTTCCGGACCGGCGGTCAGGAAGATATACCGGATATTCTCATCCCTTAATTTCTGACGCTGGCCGTCCGATACTCCTGGCTCCAGAGCCGGATCAAAAAGGAAAATCTCCCAGAAATTGTGGTGTCCCGGGGCATACGTCCTGGCAAAGCGGTTTGAAAACGTGATGGTTTCACCATTAAGCGCTGCCAGGGACATCTGTGTGCTTTTCCAGAAATTCAGAACGGGTGTCTTGAAAATCCATGCCGGGCTGCCTTCATAATTCGGCACTCCCAGCTTATAGCTGCCGTCCACTTTCACACCCCTCAGGTCCACATTGACATTGCGATTATACCACGATGGTTCTTCACTGTCTTCAAGTTCATAGAGAAAGCATTCATCAAGTGTCGTGGTTTCAATCTTCGGTGCCGGCCAGGTCACCAGATTCGGCTGTGGCCGGCTATACTGGCACTTCAGAGTGAATTGGGGATCACTCAGGTGAATGGTCTTCCGGGGTGTCGTCAGCGAGTACGGAAAACGCATCTCCAGAGAGTATGTCCGGGTGAGATTGTTATCCGAAAACCTCCAGCGAACGGTAATTATCTGAGCGTTCCTGGAAATTAACGCTGATGGAAGGTCGGAGAGTTTTCCAATAAACTGGCGGGTGCCATCAAAGGCGCCATTCATATACTCCATCCTGATAACCAGAGATTCAAAATAGTCGGCGGGTATGGATGAGACCGTTTCCTGCCCGGCTGGAAGGTGAAAGTCCCAGATGGTTTTCATACGGTGAAGCTCGAGCGCTTCCTGGAATTCCCCTTCGCCGGTCCTCAGCTGGCCCACATGGGCACCCGGAGGTGTCTTTTCAGTCGTGCGCACCCGGAAAAATACCGGACTCTCTGCCCGTAATTGCGATGACGTTTCACTGGTTATCGATGTCTCCTGCCATTCAATCAGGTCCGATGATTTGTCCACCGCATACGGCGGCAGCCCGCCATCCCAACCCAGTACGACACTGTCTCCATCCACGGTGATTGACTGAATCTCCGGCAATGAGGGAATGTCCTGAGCACCCAAATCGGGTGTTGACAGTGCCGCCAGTAAACTGGTGCTTATAGTAGCCGCCAGAGCAGATCTCAAAAAGCCACTCAACAATCTGTTGACTTTCTTTACTTGTATTTCCATTTGTTTTCCAAGAAGTCCGTATCCCGTATCAAAATAATAATGAAATCACCTGTGGCAAATATCACCAACTCACGCGAACAGTTGCCATAACCTAACTATCTCACATAATACAGTGAATTCCCAGTCCATTTTCCCGCAAACACAGATCGGGAGGTGTGAAAGCTGCCTGGTGGATCACAGGATCTTGGTCTTGTAATTTGATATTCATTGTTGTAAATTCAAGCCACCAAAGGTGAAACCGGTGATCGTGTGACCATACCTTGATTCTATATCGCTGATGATGCGATCGACGCCGTATGCTGGTTGAGCGCCCTGCTTCCATGAGGCCTTGCCAGCTCATACCTCGATCCACTTTTCCGCCAATCTTTTCTTGACGAAAATAGATTTCTGACGTGATTCTAGGTCTCGATTAATTCTTCACCGCGCCTTGACTTCCTTTATTTCCTGGCGGATTCGTGGGGGCAAGTGTTGGAAGTCTGTGCTTGTCTCAATAACAACTTCATTGCTCGGGCTTATATGAAAATTACATTTTTCTCTACTTTGCTGGTTATCATCGGGACGGCTTCTGTTCACGGTCAATTCGGAATACGGATCGATGATTCAAGTTTCACAGCCAAAGGCTACCAGGCAGTATACGCTTTTGAGAGTGGTCAGCTGTTGGTGATGACTGATAATTCCGCGGCCAGAAATGAGGGTTATATTTTCATAGACTCTGCATCAGGTGATCTGATCAGCTCATTTTCACTCGACAGCCGGCACGGAGCGATGCTTACTCCTGACGCCACGGAGTTGCTTATGGCAGGCAGTGAGGGTTCACACAGGACTATGGCAAGGTACTCGCCCTCAAATCTTGAGCTGATTGAACGTGTCGGTATCAATCTCGGAGACAATCTGGCAAATACATCAGGCATCGGTGGAAACTTTGAACCCACTCCCGATGGACATTTTATCTTCAATGGCACTGACCTCCCAGGCAGCGTCAACTTCATCTCCAAATATGACCGCGCCTTCAACCAGCTGTGGTCAAAATCTTTCCAGTACAACGGGCTATTCTCTCTCACCGGGGTCGAAGCCTACCCATTGCCTGATGGGGATATAGGATTCTATGTCTTTTTCAATGCTTTGAATCCCCAGACAAGCCGCCTTGAGATTACGGATGTTTTTGGTCTTCTCGATGGCTCTACGGGTAATCTGAAATGGACTTTCACCTATCAGCCTCCTCTCGGTGCCATTAATAACAGACTCGAGGATTTCAGGTTCACTTTTGGATCGGACGGATCTTTCTTTGCCCATGCGGCCGTCCAGATTGACATATCCAACATCTCTGCTCCGCTCGACCGAAGTCGGGCAAAAATACTCCGGATTAATCCGGATGGTTCTCTGGCCTACAGCAAATCCCTGCAGTTGCCCGATGCTGTGGTGCTGGGTGAAAACTATATGGATGGACCCGCTTTACTTCACTTTGGCTATAACGATGAAGATAATACCCAGTTTGTAGTGATTGATTCGACAGGAAATCTGATGGGAACAACCTCAGTTGATAATCATCTTTCGGCTGGGGACGGCGACCTCACTGCAACCCGCAGGTTGGGATCGGATTTCGCCTTTGTACATGCGTCATTCAGTCCAGGGGGAGAAAATCTCGCCCGTATTAATCTGACTGACGGCACTATGGAATTCCAGCAGTTGCCCATCAGTTTTCCTGGAAATCCCGTCTATGAGGCCGTGGGTTCCATATCTGCATATCCGGCCGCTCCATTCAATACTCCAGGTGGATTCCCCAGTGTTTCGCCGGTTCTGGCTGCTGAAGTGCTCAATGGTCTGGGTCAGGATTTCAGGATTGATATTATTGAGCTGCCCACGGATGGAAGTTTTCCAACCTGCATCACCTATACCCCCTCGACGATTGTTCAGGGGGCGGCGTTGAGCGTTGAATTGGCCGAAGCTGAGATCATCGATTTGGAAAATGGCTGGAATGTATCCGCATATTCCGGTATCAGTGGATTCACATCCTCAGACGTTTCACCGGATCTGGCGGCAATGAATCCACAAATTCAGATTCTCTGTGAGGACGATATTTCGGGTTCTCAGGATATCCATATTAATTTTGTCAGGACCGGACCTGAAACTGGCGAACTGTCCTTCACAACGGTCAATGGAACCAGTTATTCTATCCAGAGCAGTGGAATTCTTGATGGTCAGTCTCCATTCGCTGATATGCAAACAGTTGTCGGCACAGGAGACATATTCTCCATGACTATTCCTCTCTCAGATGATCAGGAATATTTTAGAGTGATCATTCCATGAATCCCGGTAAAGTTTTACTTCGCCGTGGGTAGTTTCAATATTTATTTGGCGTTTATTATTCGAAATTCAGTTCGGGCGGTGGCACAACCATCCTCTGTGGAATGGTTCGGATCTGTTTTATGATGAGTGATCCCGGCGACATTTTTTTATATTCGAGGTCGAGTATAAATGTATCGCCCGGGATTTGGTGAGTCCGGAATTCACGGGCCGCCGCCAGGATATAGTCCTGAAGATTCACATATTCGGATGGGTTTTCCAGAACCGTATTATTCTCTCCCTTCAGGGAACTCCATTGACTGAAAACCCACTCAGGCGTCGGAGCTGAGGAATCCGATATGGCAATTTCCGGCTGGGCGGTATTGTCGGGATTCGTCACTGAGACTGCCCCGGGATGCTGGACCAGTTCTGTCCGCCAGCTCCAGGTGTTGTCCTCTTCAATAGTGACATGCATGGTGGCCACGCCATTGGCCATCTCCTGATCGTCCGGAAAGGACCAGTGAACCAGAACGGCCATGCCGACATCTTTTTCATCAATGCCATGTCGCCGTCTTTCCTGAAATGCGTTGTCATTGTAAAAGCTGGCAAAAACTTTTCCGATGGCTCTGAAAATTCCCCGCTCTTTCGATTCTGTGGGATCGCAGGCACTGGGGCCATCCCCGTCATTGTCCAGATCATCATCCAGGCAGCCACTGAAACTGTCATACAGTCCTGCGCCGCTGAACACATCCGTGTCCTCGACATTTGTCGAACTGCGGAACCGGATTTTCCTTGTGTCCCGGAATCCTGCTCGACTCAATGCCTCCATCACCACCATCTTCTGTGATTCACTGAATTCTCCCTGGGTGATCCATTTGCGCACATTATATAGATCCTTGTGCAGCTGGACCGGATCAACGGGCTCCGTGTATCTCGATGTGACTTCTGCAATTGCTTCGCCCAATGTCCTGTCCGTATTTCTGAAGGGCTGGTCGAGAAAATCCATCCACAGATCAAAGGTCAGTGCCAATGCGGGGGTGGGGGAATTATCGGGGATACTTCTTCGCAGGCTGCCGAAATTCGCTGCCTTGCCTCCAATGAATTGTATATTCTCCCGGACCATCATATCGGTTCCGACAGCATAGGATCCTATTCTCTGCATGGGAGTGATATCCACTTCCGGGGGGCTCTTCAGATCAAGGATTGCCTGCCGTTCCTCCGCAGTCAGCCGGCCGGTCACATCTGTCAGTCTTATACTGCATTCTCCGGGGGCATCAGGCGATTCTTCAACCACTAAAAGAACATCCCGACCAAACATTGACTCAATCCTTTCCCTCAGTGCTTCGCCTGCGACATAGGCCATCGGAAGGTTGAATGACCGGGCCAGAATCACCACATGTGAATTAGGCGTCACTGGGGCCAGTGTGATAACTCCCGCGTGTCTTGGAATCTCAGCTGGCAGGCCATCGGTCACCAGAATGTCTGTCGGCTTCAGCCCGCCGGCATAATAGGCATCGAGAATCCTGTCCCGTGGGATATAGACAAGCCGTCCCAGATTCCATCCAGCTGAATAGCACGTATTCTGCGTCACCCACCGTCGTGGCGAAACAACTGTTATTCCCAGATCCTCAAAAATCCCGCGGTTATCCTCCACAGTCTGACGTTGTTCATCCGAGGGCATGTAGAAGACATTCCAGCCTGTGGGTGCCACGATTCTGGACCGGACGGTCTGATACCATTGAGCAAGATTCTCCGGTGCGAATGCCTCCAGACCCGTGAACTGAATCGCCATTTCGTGAATCTGATCATCACCTGTCCGCAGGATACTCCCCAACACATATTCCTGCCCGTCTCTATAAAGTGTCCGGCGTGTGTATTCCATGAGCGGGATGCCAAGCAGTCCAGGTATCCGGTCCCGCGCAAACTGGTAATGAAACGGGTATTTTCCCGTCGGCTGGAACCAGATAATCCGGTCACCCTCCAAAGACATGGTGAATTTCACATAGGAAAGCTGACTGCCTGCCCCTCCCTGGGTGGATGTCCATAAATCCTCGTCCCCGTAGTGGAGCTGGTTGGTCCAGTCGTCGGATGTCGATCGCGCTGCCACGTTTTCCCGGAAAAATACGGCAGTCCCGGTTTCACGAATCGTGACCGGATAGGTGACAACCGGGTGGCGGGTTTTTATCCAGTCATTCCACTCAGTCAGGTCTTCAGATTTCTCAATCCCATAAACCCTCGTCGCATCGGCATCTGAGCCTGATGAAATGAGCATCGTTCCGGTTACCGGGTTTTTAATATGCAGGCCGGGCGGTTCCTGGCTGTGCGCCAATGCGGCTGTGAACCAGACGCAAAAAAGAGCCACTCTGATAATTTTTGGCGTGAGTGGATGTTCCGACCTTATCTCCTGATTTTTCCCGATGTGAATCATGAAAGCATTGCTGGCCTTGTTGATTTGATGGTCAGTATGCGGAGTGAAGCTCGCACCTGGTCGGAATTGTGTCAACCGCGCAAGCTCGGGATATTCACCTCCAGCCGACTTAAATTTCCGCTATGACTGGTCGGGCCTTCTGTCCACGCTTGTATACATTGATAAGCAAATATAATCTGACTGGATGAAAAAATACTGCATGGGAGGCTCAGGTCTCCATCTGCTCTGGCTCGCCGTTCTGGTGAGCATGCAAGCTGGATTTTCGAATCTGGCTGCGCTGGAGGCCGGAGACCAGTGCCCGGAATTCTCACTGGATGCCTCGGACGGCATCACCTATTCATCCAAGGATTTTATTGGAAAAGTGCCGGTTGTCATTGCCTGGTTTCCGAAAGCATTCACGGGTGGATGTACCCGTGAATGCCTGTCATTCCAGGATGCGTCCAAGGCATTGGATCAGTTTGACGTGATCTATTTTGCCGCCAGTGTCGACGGGGTGGACAGAAATCGTGAGTTTGCTGAAAGTCTGGGCCTTAGTTTTCCCGTGCTTTCCGATCCCTTCAAGCTGGCGGCCTCCGCTTTTGGTGTCGTCGATGAGGAACAACCGTTGGCCAGACGATGGACTTTCTACATCGGAGCCGACGGATTCATCCGCCATGTCGACCGGTCCATCAATGTCTCCGATGCGGGAAAGGATGTGGCAGCGCGCATGGCCTCACTGGATTTTCCGGAAAAGCCGCAGGCTGCCAATTCACTTGCCATTTCGGAGGAATCAGTGGGGTGGCGACTCCTGTTTGACGGAAAGGACACCAGCCGATGGATGACCGAGATGCGGAATCCGACCCGGGCTCCGGTAGGGGACCAGGCCATTCTGGCATCCGGCAGCGGAGGTGGCATGGTCCTCTACGCCGATCCGTTCAGCAACTTCGAGCTGTCTCTCGACATACGCATGGAGTCGGATTTCAGCAACTCGGGAATCTTCATCCGGATGTCCGACCTCCATGATCCCTTTCCCAATTCCTTCGAGGTTCAGGTCGTCGGCGCCGGAGGGGGCGGATACTCGGCGTTTGGATCAATTCTCGATCTGGCCCCATCGCCGGCGGCATCCTTTGATCCTCAATCATGGAATAATGTCTGCGTCCGGGCCAATGGACCAGCCATCACCACCTGGGTCAATCACAAGAAAGCCGCTCACCTCGACACGTCCGTTTTCACGGAATCCGGCCTGAGACCTGATGGATCCCGGCACAAATACGGCATTGTCAGGGATATGCCGCATGCAGGATTCATCGGCTTCCAGGATCTTGATTCCAAAGTCTGGTACCGGAATATAAAAATCCGGGAACTTCCCTGAGTCCCCAATCCGGGATGGGCGTTTCCGATCGCGAGCCGGCTTGACTTCATTCGCGGGAAGGTCAGAATCATCTCTGCTTTTCACTTTCACTGATTCCATTCCAAGTGCCAATGAAACTTCTTTTTACCGGTGATATACACCTGGGCCGATCATCGACCCGAATCCAGGCCAACCAGGCCAGTCCGGATCTGCGTGCCGTCGATGCGTGGACCCGTATCGTCGATCTGGCAATCAGGGAGGATGTCGCAGCTCTGTGTCTCAGTGGCGACCTCATCGACCAGGATAACTGCTTTCTGGAGTCCATTGGTCCTTTTGAGGCCGGTATCAGGAAACTCACCGAATCCCGGATTCATGTTATCGCTGTTGCCGGGAACCATGATTTTCAGGTGCTTCCCAGAATCGCCGATCAGATGGATTCGGACTACTTCCGTCTTCTCGGCCGTGGCGGCACCTGGGAGAGAGCTGTGATTTCCAGTCGTGACGGAGAATCTCTCAATGTGGATGGATGGTCATTTCCCTCACGGCATCTGAATGACTCCCCGCTGGATAAATACAATCTGACTCCGGATCGTGGCAGACCGACTATCGGACTGGTCCATGGTGATCTTTATGGTATCCGGTCGCCATACGGATTTCTGGATATCAACAAACTCCGTTCGGCTGGAATCTCCGGCTGGCTCCTTGGGCATATCCACAAACCGGCACTCATGGATGCGGAAAAGGGATCATGGATTCTTTATCCCGGCTCGCCACAGGCTCTCAGTCCGTCCGAGCAGGGATGGCACGGTGTCTGGCTGGCTGAGACGGATGGGGGGCGTGTCCATACCCCCGTGCAGGCAGGTATTTCCACTGTGCGATACGAGGAACTCGAAATCAATATGTCCGGCATCCGTACGGTCGAAGAGGCGGAAAGTCATTTCTATCAATGCGTCCGCCAGAGGGCCGGAGAGATTCACGTCAGCGGCAGTGCCAGTTGTGCTGTGCTCAGCTTCCGCGTCCGGCTCACCGGTGAAACGTCCCAGTCTCATGCCATGGATGTTGTTGCGGGGCGGGTCCTGACTGATCTGGCTGTCCGCAATGGTGGGATGGTGGTTCAGGTCGAGAAGGTGAGCAACCAAACGATTACGGCAGTCAATCTGCAGGAATACGCCGGGACCCATACAGCGCCGGGAACACTGGCGGATCTCATTGTGCGTCTCGACCAGGGCGGAGGGCATTTTGATGAAAGCGACCTTCTGGCGCAGGTTGCCGATGCCATCCGTCTCGTCGACAGGTCCCGGGATTTCAGCGCCCATCTCGATGTTCGCCAGGCCGATAATGAGTTGGCTCGGGAATTTATCCGATTGGAGGCGCGCCGGCTTCTTTCGCAACTGGTCGCCCAGACTCAGACCAACAACCCATAAATCCGCAGGTCACTTATGTATTTTTCTGAAGTCCGCATTGATAAAGTGAGGGGAGTTGGCCGGGGTGAGGGATTCATTCTCAACCAGCTCTCACCGGGTATCAATATCATCTATGGTCCGAATGCCTCCGGAAAATCCACGACCTCGCGGGTCCTTCAGGAATTGCTGTGGCCTGGTCGCACCGGCCTTGGGCCCGCTGCCATCCTGGGCAGACTCCATCACGATAATTCACTTTTTGTCATCGAAGGCGATTCCGGACATTTTGAGGTTTTCAGGGACGGATCTCCGGCGTCACCGCCCGACTGCGGCCCCCCGGAAAACCGGGTGCGCTATCATCTCGCTCTCCACGAATTAATTCAGACCGAGAACCAGGATCACGACTTTGCCAGAAAAATTGCCGATGCCAGTCAGGGTGGATTTGACCTCACTGCCGCCAGTCAGGCTCTCGGATATCAGGATGCCCCACCGGCAAGGCGCCGGGAAAATCAAGCCCTTCGCGAAATCAATGACCACCTGAAGTCGGTAGAGTACCGGCTGACAGCAGTTCAACGCGATGAGCTCCGGCTCGATCCCCTGCGCGGGGAATACAACCAGGCCCTCGAGGCCGGGGCGGAACTCCGGCTTCTGGAGGCCGCCTCGGAATACCTGAACCGATATAGAGAACTCCAGGAGACAGAAAACAAACTGGCGTCCATGCCATCCGTTCTTCAACGTCTCCGGGGCGATGAACTGGATATTCTTGAAAATCTTTCTGCCAGAGAGACCGATCACCGGAATCACCTGCTCAACGCCAGGGACAAAGGCAGAAAGGCTCAGGCCACACTCGAAAGTTGCGGCTTTCTGAATGGCCCACCCGGAGAGGCCACTCTCGAGAGACTCAAAGTTCTTGAGCGTAACGCTGGCAAGCTGGACGAGGTCGTGCGCTTTTCTAAAACCGATGCCGATGAACTGGATGCCCGGGCCGCCAGATCTCTCGAACCGCTCGGAAGGCATTTCTCGCAGGACCAGATTGAAAATCTCTCCCGCATTTCCATTCCTGATCTGGATGAATTCTGCCGCAGAGTCGATGACTACCGGTCACGCAAAGCCGCCATCGTCAGCAGAAAGAGATGGGTCAACGAACTGGCCCTTGGTGGCGGTCTTGATACATACGATTCGCGTGTCATCCATTCCGGTTGCACAGTACTGCTCCATTGGCTGGCTTCCCAGGAGGGCCGCAACTTCAAATCAGTAAGCCTTCCTTCCATTCTGATCTGGGTCACCTTATTACTTTATTTTATCGGAGTGGGCCTTTTGGGCTTTTACCAGGATCCACTATGGGCTTTGGGGGCTGTTCCCGGATTTGTCATTCTCATCCTCGAGTTCAGGCACCGCCAGCGGGAAAGTGCGTCCGCAGCGGCTCATGAGACTGCCAGAAATGTTCACATGGAATCCTATATCCGACTGGCACTTCCTCGGCCGGAATCCTGGGATTCCAATACTGTGAGAAACTTGCTCGATCAGCTGGTTGAATTATCCACACTGGTCTCATTTGATGAACACCTCCGCAGACTGGCGAAGGATGACGCCAATATGGAGGCGGATATCGATCAGGTTCTCGCTGATCTGGAAATCCGGAAAAAAGAGATTCACCTGCAGCTTGGACTGGATGCCGGTCTGGATGACCTCTCATTTGCCAGGCTGGTCAGACTGATTGGCGACTGGCAGGACGCGGCAAACAGGGCTGATGCCCGTCATGCTGCCCTCAATAGCGCCCGTGAGGCTCTTGAAAATGTTCTCGCTGAGGTCAATGAATTGCTGCGGCAGTCGGACATGGATCCAGTGGATTCGTACGATGCCCTCACTGTCAGACTTCCCGCACTGGAGTCGCGCATTGCCAGATACGAATCCGCCCGTCAGGATCTCGGGGCGTCGAATGATCTGATCACTCAGTACCTTGATCCGCAACTGAAGGAAATTGACGGGGACCGGAAAGCACTCCTCCAACGGCTTCAAATTTCTGAGGACCAGATCCACAAACTTGAAGGCTGGCTCGGTCGGCGGGATGAATGGCTTGCACTCAAAAGTCGCGCCGACGAATGCCGGTTTATATTTCAACAGAATCTGGAGACCCTCAAAGACCGGCCGGATCTTCTGGACCTGAATGAATCGCAGCTTGCCGCACAAATGGCCGCCTCCCGTTCACTTATGGAGCGGAGAGAGGAACTCCATGCTGAAATTCTCGGGATTGAGCGCGAAATCAAGCAAGCCAGTGAGGGCCATGACCTGACCGATGCCCTGGCTTCCCGGGAATCCCGACTCGCCGCGCTCCGGGACGCCAGGGATGAATCCACTTCCGCCGTCGTTGGCAGTATCCTCGCCCGTTGGATCCGCAGAGTGTCATTCGACCGGTCCCGCCCGGACGTTTTCCAGCGGGCCAATGAATTGCTCGGAGCTTTCACAAAATACACTCTCCAGCTGGAGATTCAGGACCAGACCGACACTCCGGCTTTCATGGCGCGCCGTGGGGACGGACCCCTTCAATCGGTCAATGAGCTGTCTGTGGGTGAGCGTGTGCAGTTGCTGCTTGCGGTGCGTGTCGCCTTCATGGAAATGGATGAACGCGCAAAGCTGCCCATGTTTCTCGATGAGACCCTGGGAACCAGTGACGACCATCGCGCCGACATGATCATCTCCGCTGTCGCTGAACTCGCGCGTCAAGGACGTCAGATCTTTTACTTCACCGCCCAGAAGGATGAGGTCTCGAAATGGAAGGCCGCCATGAAAGACTGTTCAGTCCCCTTCAAAGTCTCCGATCTCGGTCAGATCCGCCAACTCCAGTCGGCAACTCAATTCCCGATTCCGGATTCCGCCGTCCGGATTCCCGAAGTCCCGCATCCCAGAAATAATTCCTATGAGAAATACGGCCAATTGCTCTCTGTGTCCGGACTGAATCCACAATCTCTGACGCCCGACCAGATTCATCTCTGGCATGTCATGGACGACCCCCGTGAACTCCACTCGCTCCTCCGACTCCATATCACCACCTGTGGGCAGTTGAAAACCTTCGCTCAGTCCGGCCCGGTGAATAACCAGCTCGTTCATCCGGACTTGCTCCACAAAACTCTCACGGCCATAAACGTTCTCGAAGCCATCATCAGGGAATGGTGCAGGGGAAGGACTCGCCCCATCGACCGACAGGTGCTTGAGGACTCCGGAGTCGTCTCGGACGCCTTTCTGGATACCCTCAGTGGCCTGTCGCGCCGGCTCTCCGGTGATGCCGGTGCCTTGATAAGCGCCCTCGAAAACCGGGAAGTCTCCCGATGGCGGAATGACAATACCGAGAGCCTCCGCGAATACCTCCGTGAACAGGGATACCTCACCAGTGAAAAGCCTCAAAACCTCGGACAGATAAGATCCCGAATCCTCGCCACCGCCTCCACCGCCATCAGCGACAACATCATTTCATCCGCCCTCATAGAAAGAATCCTCCGCTCACTCCCAGACTGCCATTAACTCCATACATTCACGCCTGCCTCCCCAAAAGGAAGGGTGGCAATCCTGTCTCCTAAATCATCAGGAAAATAATAAAAAGCAGCAGGCCCACCTGGGAACGCCGACGTCCACGTCGGCATATCACCCAACCCGAATTCTTCAACCACAGGAGCGATACGATACCAGCATATGCCGAAGGGCTATGTCTCCAGAAACCGTAACCCCGGAGGTCTGCAGGACCGACAGCAGTCTGGTCATCTGAAATTTTCAGCCTCATACTTCACCTCATCACACCATACGGCACTTTGAGTTGAGGTGGCATACTGTTCCTTATGGCATTAAATATTTGCCAGCCCTGTCGGAGTGCGGTGGTCACCACCGCTTTGGATGGCCATTGAAATTCAGGAGGATATTCATATAAAATCACTATCCATGAATATTTTCAAAGTCAGGTTGGCCAATTTCATTCCGTTCCCGATTTATATATTATAAATATTTCTTTGCCATCAAAACGTCCCTCAAAAGCAAACGTGTGCATCACACATCACAAAGGTACAAATTTCATTCTGTGACCGGCATATTTTCCGGCCACCCCTGCCTCACAATAACGTTGTTCCGAGCCAGGAATCCGGGTGGTGGGATCGATGGTTTGAATCCCCCATTCAGGCCTTTGGGTCGCCCCTTTGCAATGATTTCAATTCGGGGCTTCCATTGAAGGTGGCACGGTTCCGGTCCTGTCGTCAACTATCCTGATCCAGTGGCCGGGAATCCTTGCGCAAATCCAGACCGATCTGTAGAGTTGTCATCAGTCATCAGTGAGTCGAAAATGAAAAAGAATCAGCCAGACAACAGGAACCAGAACCTCAACGCAGAACTGCCACCTGATTCAGGCCGCTTCACGCCTTTGAGAGCGTCCGCACAATCTGGATTCAGGGGAAGGTCGTTGCGTTGGCTGGTTTCTCCATATCTGGCACGTATTTTCGCACACAGGAGAAGGGTATTGGTTCTCGCACTTTGTAGTGCGTTTTTTGGATCTGCAGTCGTGATAGTATTACCATCAGTTTACTTCGCTTATGCCACTAAGGATGTCATGAAAGATCGTTCTGGAGTAACTATATGTTTTGGAGGGCCTCCGCCATTCACCTATATCCTCGCTTCGCAGATCGATGCAATGACAGTCCGTGTTGGTTTGCCGAATCCCAAACTTGTTTATGTTTTCGGCTGGTGAATTAACTGGGACTCAGGCCGGCAACGCGAGTTTCAGGTGGTTTTCTTATTGGAAGCCCAGTTGCGCCTGATGGTTGAGCACAGTCTCATTGAATAAAAGGCGTCCACATAATGTGCGGGGCACCCTGCTTGAATTCTCTTGCACCGGCAATTCAAGTGGTGGATTTCATGTGTTGGCGGGGAGGCTTTTCTTGCGGCTGGGTGGGGGATTGACTATGGTTCCGGCATTCCTTTGATTGGACCATTTATATGATGCATTTCTCACGATACTTCCGGGCGCTGTTTTGGTGCGTTGTCATTACTGTCTCCGTCAGTCACGGAGCGAAGGGGGACGACCGGCCGAATATTGTCTGGATTGTGGTCGAGGATCAGAGCAGACATTATGGATTCAATGGTGAAGCTCTGGTGGATACCCCGAATATCGACCGGCTGGCAGGTGAGGGGGCGGTTTTCACCTCGGCCGCCGTCACCGGGCCGATCTGTTCGATTGCACGGTCGGCTTTGATCACCGGGATGCATCAGACGTCCATTGGTGCTCACAATCATCGGAGCGGGAGAGGCCGTCTGAAAATCTATCTTCCCGGGTATGTCGAACTGATTCCCGAGTTGCTCCGTCGGCAGGGGTATTATACATCGCTTGGTTCGATCGGCAATATCACCAACCCGAAGAAGGGGAAATCGCGCCTTGGGAAGAGTGATTACAATTTTGAATGGGATGCCTCCATATACGATGCGGCGGAGTGGTCCGGACGCCGTGAGGGCCAACCATTCTTTGCCCAGATCATGCTTGGTGGAGGCAAGTCCCGGGCCGCGGCTGCCAAAGACACGGAGATTCCCCATGTTGATGCCGATGATGTGTCCCTGCCTCCCTATTATCCATCGACCGGGGCTATGCGGAAAGACTGGGCCGAATACCTGGATACTTTCACGCTCATGGACCGCCAGGTCGGGCAGATTCTGAGCCGGCTGCAGACCGAAGGGATCGCGGATAATACTGTGGTCATTTTCACGACGGACCACGGAGTGAGTCATGCGCGCGGAAAGCAGTTCTGCTACGACGAGGGGATGATGGTTCCTCTGGTGATCCGCGCTCCCGGGCGCATTCAACCAGGCACAGTGCGCGATGATCTCGTGTCGCATATCGACATCGCGGCGACCACTCTCTATTTTGCCGGGATTGATTGCCCCGCATACATGGAGGCACGTCCGCTTTTTGGTCCAGCGGCGCGACCCAGAGAGTATATTGTCTGTGCCCGCGACCGCGCCGATGAATCCGTCGATCATATACGCGCGATCAGAACCCATCGTTTCAAATATATAAGAAACGGATATCCGTCCCGTCCTCACCTCATGCCCAATGCCTATAAGGACAACCGCGATAATTACCGGGCTCTGTACAATGCCCGGGATGCAGGTCTGCTCAACGACCTTCAGAAACGGTTGCTCTTCGCATCGGAACGTCCGAAGCAGGAACTCTACGACCTGGCTGCCGATCCGTGGGAACTGAATAATCTGGCTGGTGATCCAGCTTATGCCACCGATCTGAAAAGCATGAGTGATCTACTCGATGAATGGACCCGGAAGACGTTGGACCGGGGTCAATCTCACGAACCCATCCGCATGTACGACAGCGATATGGATGTCTACCTCAATACCATCGCCACCAGGCGACCCGACCGGCTGGAGGAAATTAAAACAAATATCCGCCTCATGAAGGATTGGCGCGAATCTGGCCGCTAGTCAGCCGGGGGTATTTTTCCGAAATTTCCATGTATAGAAACCGCCTTATCCCATACAATTTTCTCAGGTCAGCAGTCTGCATTATCGCACTGGCGATTTTTGTGGTTTTCCGGCATGTGCCGGTTGGAGCCCAGACCGTCAGTGACACTGAATATAAGAACTCAACAGGTTCGGGCCAGCTTGTCTGGAAACCGATGGAACCAATCCCCGATGAATTGGGATTGGCAGGGCCGTTTGCCGGTATTCACAATGGCTGGCTGATGGTGGCCGGTGGTGCCAATTTTCCACGTCCGGTCTGGGAATCGGACAAGATCTGGCACGATGACATCCATCTCCGCAACCTCGACGGAGATGAAAGTGCCGCTCCGTGGACTGAAGCAGGCCGGCTTCCCCGGCCGGTCGGATACGGCAGCAGTCTCACAATTCCCCAGGGGATTCTATGTCTGGGTGGCAATGACGCCGCCAATCATTTTAATTCTGTCTGGCTGATCCGGATCAATGCCGATGCGGCCGGTGGACCGCCGGCTGTCGAGGTGATTGACCTGCCTTCTCTACCTGAACCCGTGGCGTATTCCACTGCGGGAGTCATCGGGAAAAAAGTCTATGTGGCCTGCGGACAACCGGATGCCAGTCTGAGTTCCGCCACCTCAAACCTGTGGTCTCTGGATTATAACGGACTGGAGCCGGGCGATCCGGAATCTGTTGCCAGACTGACGTGGGTGGTGGAACCACCTCTTCCCGGGCAGGCGCGTGCTTTTGCAGTGGGAGCCGTGCAGCACGATGGATACGACACCTGCTTTTACGTGATGAGCGGACGGGCTGAAGTTGACGGCGAGGTGCGGTTCCTCACTGACGGGTGGAAGTTCAATCCGCAGCAGGGAAACTGGTCTGCCATTTCAGACGCGCCGAGATGCTTCATGGCAGGAACGGCCTTCCCGGCAGGTCAGAGTCATATTGTCGTGTCCGGCGGCGACGATGGCAGCAACTTCTTCCGCACCGATGAGTTGAAGGACGCACATCCCGGGTTTCCCAGGTCGGCACTTGCCTACCATTGTATCACGGACACCTGGACCGACGCCGGTGCTATGCCAGCCAATCACGTCACCACAACCGCCATACCATGGAGGGACAGTGTGATTATTCCCACCGGAGAAGTGCGGCCGAGAGTGCGTTCCTCTCAGGTCCATCAGATCAAGGTGGTGGCCCGATCTGTCTCTTTCGGTGCTCTCAATCTCACGGTCATTGCGGTGTATCTGGTGGTGACAACTCTCCTGGGATTCTGGTTTGCCCGCCGCAATAAATCGACCGATGACTTTTTCCGTGGTGGACAGAAGGTGGCGTGGTGGGCGGCTGGCTGCAGTGTGTTCGCCACCATGCTCAGCTCCCTGACATACACCGGCATCCCGGCAAAAGCATACGCTCAGGACTGGGTTTACGCCGTCGGCAACCTCATGATCCCGGTCGTGGCTGTCTACGCCGTTCTGGTCGCTCTCCCGTTTTTCCGGCGACTCAATGTGGTCACCGCCTACGAATACCTGGAGCACCGGTTCAATCGTGCCGTCCGACGGGTTGCCAGTGGTGTCTTTATCGGGTTTCACCTTTTCCGGATGGCGATTGTCATGTCTCTTACCGGACTGGCCCTTTCAGTGGCCACGCCTCTGACTCCAGCGCAGTCGGTGATTCTCATGGGAGTTCTCTGTATCCTTTACTCAGCGGCGGGAGGCATTGAAGCCGTCATCTGGACCGATACACTCCAATCGGTGGTGCTTTTACTTGGAGCCTTTGCCGCGCTGGGCGTTCTCATCACTGGAATTGACGGCGGCTGGCAGGGATTCCGCCAGACCGGTCTCGATCACGGGAAATTCTCCATGGCCAATTTCCATTGGGATGCCTCGGATGCGCGCCTGGCGTTCTGGGTTGTTGTGCTGGGAGCCATTGGACAGAACCTGTCGTCCTATACAAGTGACCAGGCTGTCGTTCAGCGGTATATGACAACCCCGACTCCGCAGCTGGCCGCCCGTTCCATCTGGCTGAATGCCGGCCTCAGTATTCTCGCCACTCTCCTTTTCTTTGGTATCGGCTCGGCACTTTTTGTCTATTTCAGCCAATCTCCCGACAAGCTCGATCTGTCATTGAAGACCGACCAGATCTTTCCCTATTTTATCGTCTCGCAGATGCCGGGTGGACTGGCGGGATTAATTGTGGCGGGCATATTCGCCGCGGCCCAGTCGACCGTATCCACCAGCATGAATTCCATGACCACCGCCATTTTCACCGACTTCGGGAAACCAGCTGCCGGTCCTTCGGAAGGCGCATCCGGATTATGGGCCGCCAGAATATTGACTCTCATTCTCGGGGCTGCGGGAACTGTCATTGCTCTCTATTTTCTTTCGCCGGATATCAAATCTCTCTTTGATTCGTTTATCCGGGTCATTGGACTTTTCATGGGTGCCCTGGGAGGACTCTTCCTTCTGGGCATGTTGAGCCGCAGAGCCAGTTCGGCAGGTGCCCTCACCGGTGTTGTCACTGCGGTGATCCTACTGGCCTGGATCTGGAAATCGACCTCACTTCAATCCTATCTGTATCCCTTTGCCGGGGTGGCCTGCTGTGCCATTGCCGGATGGATTGCCAGTTTTGCCATGCCCGCACAAATGGAGAAATCACCCTGACCCCGGAGTATTCAAATTCTGCTGGTTGGTCCGGCTTTGAAAATCAGTCCGGTTGCATGGGCTCAGTCCCTGAATGCCGGACTGTCACTCAGGCGTATATATTTCTCACCCTCGGAATCCAGGCTTGGACTGAAATGGTAGTGTGGATTGTGTATCATGGGGTGGTTGAACCATCCCTCCATTCCCGAATACCTCCCGAATTGCGCCAGTGAAATCAGGAACCCGAATATAAACCACAATAGAACCGAAACACCCACACCTGACCACCTCATCCCTCTGCCGGACAGACGTCCCAATTTCCTGATGGCTGTCAGATCCGATGCTTCCGTGGGCAATTGAATGCCGTAATCTCTGAGCAGAAGCCATTCCTGACTGGTCAGGTCGGATGAACCGGCCCGTCCCTGCTTAACCCATGACACGACTGTCGGGGCCAGAAGATGCCGGCCCAGCGCATATCGGGTCGCCAGCCACACTGGCATCAGCAGAAGGAGACTCGACAAAAAATAAAAGCGGTTCACGATCGCTGTCATTTCCTCAGGTCCCGCATCCGGCGGCATGTTTATCACCTCTGGCCAGAAGTAAAAAATAAAGTAGTTGATGCCCACCGGAAGGCTCGCAATCAGAAAAAGGAGTGCTGTCGACACGTTTCTCCAACCGGCCCTCCGCACCCACCGCAGGTTTCTTCTGACCTGAAAAAAAACTTTCCAGTCACCGGAAATCGCATAACGCGCCATGCCCACAATGACTGGCGGCAGCACCGCCGCGATCCACAATGTGCCCGCAATCCAGGTGAAAAATCCAACGCCTGAATATTCATACATTTTGGTGAATGAGACCTGCCAGCCCGCATACCAGGCAAAACTCAGTAGCCCCAGCCCGGGCACAGTCAACGCCATGACCCCAAACCAGTTCTGAAAGCCGCGCACCGCGCACATCCACAGGCCTTTCCACAATCGGGTAAACCAATTCCCTCCAGTTTTCTCCGGCTTATCCGTTGCTTCTGTATCACTCGGCCGGGTGGAATTCTTTCTGATGTGATCGATGCTGCCTTTCCGGGTGATACCCGCAAGCCATCCATTGACCAGGAGGCTGCTGACCGACCCCAGACTCAGTAATGTCAGCCCTGGCCACATCACCAATATTTTGAAGAATTTCAAAAACCGTACCGGGCGCCTTTTCAGTGCGTCACTGGCTGCCTCCTGCACAATGCTGCCGACTTCCGGATCGGGGATATCGGATGGATTCATCGAATCAGCTGATGGCTTCATCCAGGTAGGTTTTCTCAGCCGACGGCATGGGAATTCCAGCGAGAGATGCCAGAGTTGTCGGGATGGCAATCTGCTCGCTCTCCCGGGGCACAATCTGTTTCTTCTCCACTCCGGGACCGGCAATCAGGCCGAAGATTTCGCGTGACGACCGGGTGTTGAAATGATGCTGGCAGGGGACCGCCACCAGTGGATTCGTGTCCCGGCCGCAATCCGGAACCACAGCAAACAGAGTCCGGTCCCGGTAAAAGTCGTCGGACTGGCACTGCTCGTAAATGCGTCTGATTCCCTGATCAATAATGGATATGGCCCGGGTGTAATGTGCCATGTAGCCCCAGTGCACATAATCCGGATCATTGTAATTGATCATGATCAGGCGTGGGCGCAGCTTCTTGAGTGCCCAGCTCGAAAGCTCCGTCAACAGCCGGTCACCACGAGGATTCTTCAATCCGCTGCGTCCATAGAAATTCTGCCATTCATCCCAGAAATCTTCGATGGCGGGACTTTGCGTGTGATTGGCTCCGCTCCGGTAATTTTTCTTCTCGAGTTCAATGAGAGTTTTGCTGCAGGCGAGGAAATCCGGATGTGCCGGATCGAGTTCACTCATTTTGCGCCGAAGGAGATGGATTTTATAACGGTAAAGGCTGAGGACTGAGCTGCGGAATCTGGCTCCGAAGAGGTGGCTGTTGCTGAATGAGTAGAATTCCTCCTGTGTTCTGTCCTCCCCATTGATGATGATGGCCTCGTGATCCGGGACATTGAATTCCTTGCGCAGGTACTCAAAAAGGGTGGGGGATTCCGACTCAAAACCTTCGCCGAGAAATTGGCCTGACTCGTCCTCATATTTGGCATACTTCCCGGTGAGCAGGTTCAAGGTGCCCTGACCATGCCCCACTTCATGGCTGCCTCCTTCATCAAAAAACATGTTTGAATAAAGAGTTCCCTTGGGGACAAGTTCGTTCACCATCCAAGGGGCGCAGGTGTGAACTGGATCTATGGACTCCCGTCTCCGGACACCACCACCAAATCGTATGAGCACAATATTCGGCCCCTCGTAGGCCTTTCTTACCGTAGATAGCCCTGTAACACGCTCCTGAGATTCAAGTCCGGCTGTTGCCCCGGCCACCAGACCGGCTCCCAGGACCGAGGCCTTTCCAAGAAAGGCGCGGCGGCTCAGATCGGAAGAATGCTTTCCTTTAGCAAGCTCATTGGTTCCGGATTCCATATATGTCCTGATTTGGATTCACACTATCGGACACCGTGGTTCTCCGGAATGTTACAGGTGGTGGCGATCTGCTGCCTGCGCCTGTTCATCTTCAGGAAAACAGGATGCTCAGGTGATCACTCACATATGAGTTTGCCGCTTCCTGATGGAATCAGCTCTTTTTCTTTTCTTTTTTCTCCATGAATTTACCCAGAATAAACAGGAAAATTATCGGTATCACCGATGACAGGACAAACGTGATAAGAATTGGTGCAGTCGGTAAAGTCAGCATAGCTTTTTCTTTTTCAGATTTTTAATGCTTTTCCATCGGTTCAGAAAGAAAAAAAGTAAGCTGACTCGTTCGTAGTGTGCCCATGATCATAGTCCGGGTGGATTCACTCCGGCTTCCATTTCATGAAATGGTCCAATTCCTATTTTTCCTCTGGTCAGGTGGGTGGAGATGAATTAGTTTGACTTGTCTCTGTCATTTAGACTAGTTGTCTCGTAAATTATCATAATATGGCTGAAGAAAATCCTAGCGCACCGAATCCGTCACAGAAAAAGCAGACAGTTCGCATCAATCTGCCACCCAAGCAGACTGCCTCACCTACTGTAAAACTCTCTGCCCCCAAGCCTGGTGGACCTGCAGCCCCAAAAGCGGCCGCTGCAGCACCCGCAGCCTCGGCAGCCCCGGCTGGTGCGGTTGCCGCACCGGCAGCCCCGGCCCGGGCTGGAGCCTCCGCCCCCGGCCCGCGTCCTGCAGCCCGTCGTGCTCCATCCGGTGGAGGAGGTGGCGCTGGAACTGTCGTGACCCTCATGTCCCTCATTTTCGCCATCATATCGCTGGTTTCAGTTCTGCTGGTGTTTCTGAACGTCAACGAGTCACAATTCTGATTCCGGCCCGGTCAATTTCACACCTCAAATCAGGACATATTTTTCCATGGCATCAGATAAAATTCTCAACCTGACTGTAGACAACTTTGAAGCTGAAGTCCTCAAAAGCTCCGTTCCGGTGCTGGTTGACTTCTATGCGGATTGGTGTGGCCCCTGCAAAATGATTGCTCCCATTCTGGAGCAGATCGCCGCAGAGGTTGACGGGCAGGCCAAAATCGGGAAGGTCAATACCGATGAAAGCCCCAATATTGCTCAACAATACGGCATCACTTCCATACCAACACTTATGTTTTTCTCTGGCGGTGAGCTGAAACACACCCTCAATGGCGCAGGCCATTCCCCAGAGGAAATCAAAAAACATCTGGTCGGCTGATCTGATCCCCCCAAAAAACGGGCATATCGGATCATGGACCTTGGAAATTTCAATCCACTGCCATGAATCTGATTCCATCACCCCGGGCCTTCCGATGCCGCTCGGCTTTTTACGAAAAGCTTCAGCAACTTCTCGCCGCGGGTGTTCCACCAGCCAGATCATTCCGTACCTTGGGCCGGTCAGGAACAAGGGCATTTCCCGCCAAAGCCATGGAGGCCAAAGCTCAGGCTATCGAGCAGGCCTATCCTTTGGCCGATTCTTTGTTTGTCGGTTCATTTCCCGGTCGGGATGCGCTGGATGCAACTCTTGTTGATGCCGCGGAAAAATCCGGTCGACTTGTCGAGATCCTCGGGTGCCTGAGTGAATACTACGGGACACTGTCCGACGTATATAAAAAAGTTTTATCCCGTTCCCTGCTGCCTGTGATCCTGTTTCATGTGGCGGTTCTGGTCATGGGAATTGTGCATTTCTTCCTCAACGATTTTGATCTCGTGGGTGCTGGAAAACTGGTGGTTGGCTTTTTAATTCCAACCTATATTCTGGTTTTTGGAATTCTTCTCATCTCATTCAATAAAAGCAGCTCAATTCCTGGGCTCATAGTTGAAAAGATTTTCGGCTTGATCCCGATTCTGGGCAAGGCGGTCAAAACTCTTTCTCTGACCCGATTCACTCTGACGCTTTACTCCATGCTCAATGCCGGGGCGGGAGTCAGGGAATCCCTGCTCGTCTCCGGTAAAACCAGTGGCTCACTGGCTCTCAATGGCAGAATGCACACTCATATCTCAAGACTCGAGGACGGCTTCTCGGTATCCCGGATTCTCTCATCCTGCCGTTACTTTCCTGAGGACTACCTCGTCTCTCTCGAGGTCGCCGAAGAATCGGGTCAGGTCGATGATACCCTTAAGTCCCTGTATCTCCATTATCAGGAGGAAACCCAGAGGCTGATTGAAACTTTCGGTTCGTTCCTCGTCCGCCTGGTCTATTTCCTCATCTCCATCTTTATCATCTTTCAAATTTTCAAGGTTCTTTCTCTTTACCTCGGTATGGTCAATTCCGTTATTTCCGATATCTGATCAACCCGCCCCGCTACTTGTCTCAATTCTGTCCGCATAATTTCACCTTTTTTCTATCCAGAGGTTGTTAGATATCAACTATCCCGATAAAACAAGTGTCGGTCCTTCTCTATTTATCGTCAGAATTAGCTTTATCCTCTCCCAAATCTATCGATAGAAATGCAGAGGGCAGGAATCATCAAATCTTTTGGTAACCGATCATTTTACTCAGGTTTACCATTTTATTGACCAGTCGTTCTATTATTCTTGCAACCTATCGGGGAATTCCTTACTACTATGAGGAATTTACTGGTGGTTGTGCTGGGAGAGAGATTCAGCCTCGGTGATAAATTCAAGAAAGAATTGATGGATATGAACAAGAGCACACATTTTGAACTTATGGATGAGGACGTACTTTCCAAGGCAGCGGACTGTCTGAAAGTGCTGGCACATCCGGTTCGATTGGATATTGTCCAGAGGCTGTTAAGCAAAGAGTATGCGGTTGGAGAGCTGGCAGAAGCTGTCGGAGTCCGGCAGCATGTGGCCTCTGAGCACCTGGGACTCATGAAGAAATGCGGTTTTCTGTCATCACGCCGCGATGGTCAGAAAGTTTTTTATGAAGTCAGTGAAGATCATCTGGTTTCATTGATGGAATGCCTGAGCCAGAAATTCGGCAACTGACCGGACTGGCGGACACATTCCGGGTGGCACGGTCATCGCCTGTAAAATTTATTTATTGAAAAGAAAAGCTGCCAGCCTGAAGGCTGGCAGCTTGTTTTCTGTTCTTCAGACGGCAGTCTGAGGCAGATGAAGTGGATTATTCCGCGATCTGACCGCGGATTTCCCCGCCGGGATTGGCTTCGGTATGCAGGTTGACGTAGGTTCTGCCCGACAGGAGAACCTGAAGCTGCAATGGATTGAGTGCCACAGCCCCGCGGAAGGTCCCATTTTCCTGGAAGTCCTCAACGTGGAATGGTGCCAGATTCATGAGAACGCCCGCATTTGTTCCGGCTTCAGCCGGCCCATGGATATGGGCGCCAGTGACCGGACCGGAAAGATCCGCATAGCTGATTTCAAAGCTGAGGACATGACCCAGCAGGGTGAATGAACCTGTTCCTGTTGCTGCTGTGGTGACAGCCGGGACTTCCTGGTCTCCGCCCAGGGAGATGATCAGCGATCTTTGAGCTCCGCGGTGTCTTGTGATCTGACCGCGGATTTCCCCGCCTGGATTGGCACTGGTGTGGATATTCATGTAGGTGCGCCCATCAATTATTGAACCTCTCAGGTTGGCTCCGAGGTCGGCAAATCCGGTGAATCTGCCTTCGCTGCCGAAGCTGCCCCCGTTGAGTGGTTCAAGATCGAGCAGGACTCCGTTGGTTTCCTCCGGTCCGGCCGGACCATGGATGTGAGCCGCGGAAGCTGGACCACTTAGACCATTGTAGCGGACGGCCATCAGCAGACGGTCGTAAACCAGCTTGAACATCCCATGACCTGATGCCGCAGTTTCCACTGGATCCGGACGTGCAAAATCTCCAGAAAGGCTGATGTTATGATGGACGACTCCGATCTGACCCCGGATTTCCCCGGATGTATTGGCCGCTGTATGGATATTCACATAGGCGGCACCCCGGCGCAGGGCACTGGCCTGACCGGGTTCCAGCAGGGCCATGCCCTGGAATGTGCCGCTGGTCCCAAAGCTGCCTCCATTCAAGGGTTCCAGATTGAGAATAACTCCAGCAGTGCCTTCTGATGATGCTTCACCGTGGATGTGGGCTGCGGTTGCAGCACCTGAAAGTCCTGAGTATTCGACAGACATATGAAGCTGATTGCCGACCAGAGTCATGGTTCCTTTTCCGGTTCCGTCAGTTGTGACCGGATCCGGGCGTTCCGCATCGCCACTCAGGCTGGTCGTGAGCACAACCTGAGGTATGGTCACCGGTAGAAGTTGTCCACGGATTTCTCCGGGACCATTGGCTTCAGTATGAATGTTGATGTAGGTCATTCCATCGATGATGACACCGGAGTCCTCTCCGTCGATGTTTCCAAATCCGGAAATGCGTCCATTGACTCCAAAAGCGCCCCCATTGAATGGCTGGAGATCAATCAGAGGACCGGCTGTGCCTTCGGGATGGGCAGCTCCGTGAACATGAGCTGCCGTTGCTGCGCCCGATAATCCGGAATACAGCACGTTCAGACTCAAATGGTTGCCCAGAACGGCTCCGGCAGCAGTTCCGGAAGCCATTGTCATAACTGGATTCGGACGTTCCGATTCACCATTCAGACTGGCCCATTGCAGGACTTGTCCAAGCTGCCCGCGGATTTCACCAGGACCATTGGCTTCGGTGTGGATATTGATGTAGCAATGACCGGTGAGAATGGCCTGCCTCTGCTCGGGGGTGAGCTGGATCCTTCCCCTGAACAGACCATCTGTTCCGAAGGCGCCCATGTGGATTGGCTGCAGGTTGATAAGAACTCCGGCAGTTTCCGCGGATGTTGCGGGACCGTGAATGTGGGCTCCTGTTGCCGGGCCACTCAGTCCGCGGTAGCGGATTGTCAATGCCAGTGTATCGTCCAGAAGCTCAGCCTGGGCAAACCCCCTGGCTTCTGTGGTGACTGATTCCGGGCGTTCGGAAGCACCCGACAGGTAGGCACTCATTGGAACCGGCATCAGGGCAGGGGAGATCTGGCCCCTGATTTCTCCACCGCCATTGTTCTCAGTGTGGATGTTGATATATGTCATGCCGTCAATCAGGGCACCGAGTTGCTGTGGGTTCAGAGTGACAGTTCCACTGTAGGCTCCCGAAGCCGCAAGCGGCCCCACATGGAGGTCGGCGAGATTTATCATCACCCCTGCATTATCTCCACGGCTGGCGGGACCGTGAATGTGAGCTGCCAGGGCTGGACCACTCAGACCGTAATAGTCCACACGCAGGGTCAGCTGGTCTCCAACAAGTGCCAGTAATCCCATGCCGCGCCCGTTTGTTGCTACCGGCTCAGGTCTTTCATTGCGTCCATTCAGTCGGGCCACCATGTGCGCCGGTGCAATCTGTCCGCGGATTTCTCCCGGGCCGTTGGCTTCGGTGTGGATGTTCACATAGCTGCGGCCGCCAAGTATGATGGACTTTTGCTCATCCACCAGCCGGACAGATCCCTTGAAGACACCATCAGTGCCAAAGGCGCCCATATGGTATGGCCCCAGATCAATAAGCACTCCCCCGGTCTGCATGGTATCAGCCGGTCCGTGGATATGCGCCCGGGTGGCTGGACCACTCAGTCCCCGGTAATGAATTTCAAAAGTCAGAATATCGCCATGAATCTTGAAGTTGCCTGATCCCCGGCCTTCAGTCTCAACTGGCTCAGGACGTTCCATCGCCCCGTTTATGTGGGCCGTGAGAAGCGTGGCGGGCACATGCCCAAGGGAATCAACCCGGAAAAAACCGGTTCTGCCGGGAGTCGGCACCGCAAAATTCTGTGCATCCGTTGTTCCAACCGGAATCCATTCTCCGTCATCCAACTGGTCTTTGCGCTGGATCAGGTACGGGCCGAATCCGCCCTGCCATTCCAGTCCCATCAGTCCCGGGGGACCATCTGGCCGACTGACCCCGGAAATGCTCACCGGAGGAAATTCCAATTGGGAAGCCATGGGTTCGGGGGCCGCTGGCTCAGGTGCGGGCGGTGGCGGTGGGACAACAGGCGGAAAGCTATCAGGATCAGCCGGTGAAAAAATCATGGCTTGTGTGATCCCTTCGTCCTGGATGCCGTCGCCATTGGCATCGCCCAGTTCACGACCATTGCTCGCTCCATCTCCATCAGAATCCAGATTGAAGACCTGCGACCAGAATTCCTGCCGGCCACCCGGAGTTACGAACCTCTGAACATCCTGCCCAAAGGCGTTTCGTGGTCCGCCGCTGTTGGAGACGTGGCAGGTGGCACAGTTGAACCTGTCCCCATCCGGCTGTGGCAGCATGGCCACTCTGAAATTCCTTGCCTCAACGGACAAACATATCATTGTCGCCACCAGGGCAAGACAAACTCCTTTCGCCGATATAAACGGCGATCCCTTCGATAATTTCATTGTTTCTCTTTGAGCTGAAAAAGACTTGAACCTGTCTGACCTTAGCCGCTTTAGATCTCTTATCAAGTCGCTCAAAATAGTGGGCATCGAAACGCACACTGAATATCCTGAGAATCTCCATGGCAAATTCAGCGGATCTCCCTGTTCACCATTGCCATGATTTTCAACCTGAGCTCCGCATTTGGAAACATGGGCAAAAGGTATTTGAGGTAATCATATCAAGGGCGATGACCATCATGCGGGACTTGATATCCCTACATCTGTCAGATGCAGACCGGAACCACAATTCTTTGGATGCAATACCCGGCCATGGAGGAGATCTTCAGGTCCTGGATACTGATTTTTTCCTGGACGACGCCTTTTTTATTGAGGCGGTCACGGGTTTGAAGAACCGGGAATTGCGGAGGGCATTGGCTGTGTGGGAATTTGGGGATTCCACCAGATTGGCAGGTGGGCCGCAGAAGTTGATTTTTCCACCCTCTCTGCCGGCCTCGGGGCCCATATCGATAACCCAGTCAGCTGACTGAATCATTTCGAGGTTATGTTCGATGAAAATGATCGAGTGTCCTTCGTTCACGATCCGGTTGAAAAGTTCCAGCAACATCCGGATGTCTTCGAAATGGAGACCCGTGGTCGGTTCATCAAAAAGGAAAAGTACGCCCCGGGCTATTTTTTCGGATGTCGGTTTTTCGGATGTGCGGGCTGGTTTGAGTTCATTCAGGCTGCGAACGAGTTTGAGACGTTGGGACTCACCACCGGACAGCGTGTTGATCGGCTGACCCAGTTTCAGGTATCCCAGTCCGATTTCCCTCAGCGGTTCCAGGCAACGCATCGCTTTTTTACGGTTCGCCGATTCGGGAAGGTGCCCCAGAAATTCCAGGGTCTCATCGACTGTGGATTCGAGAAAATCGGCTATATTCCATTTCCGGAATCCATTGTCGATGAATATATCCAGCACATGATTGCGGTAACGCCGGCCGAGACATTCCGGGCACTGAACGTAGACATCGCTGAGGAACTGCATTTCGATCTTCTCATAGCCGGCACCGGTGCACTTCCCGCATTGGCCCACCTGCGAATTGAAGCTGAATGCGCTGTGGGTTAATTCCCTTTCTTTGGCATCGGGAGTCAAAGCCATGAGTTTCCGGATTGGCTCGAAGGCTTTTGTGTAAACTGCAGGATTTGATCGGGGTGTCTTGCCCAGGATGGACTGGTCGACAAAAAGAACGTCCCGAAGGTTTTCCAGTCCTTTTATCCTCATGGAGTTTCCCGTGCCCCCGGATTCAGAAAGGTCATCGGGAAGTTCGTCGAGATCACTCTCATTCTCCAATTCGCCGCTGAGACCCGGGAATTTTCCGGAAGCTCCCAGAGCCCTGAGGAGACAGGAACGTATGAGTGTTGTCTTGCCACTGCCACTCACACCTGTCACTGCAACCATCCGCTGCAACGGAAATTCAACATTGAGGTCGTTGAGGTTGTGACACGTCGCTCCCGACAGTGTCAGTCGCGGTGATTTCCGTGTGAATTTCTGCTGGCGATCCGGCTCGGGAAACTTCTTTTTTCCAGTGAGGTAATGTGCTGTCAGCGATTGTCCGTCTCTCAGCAGCTCCTGGAAACTGCCTTCAAATACAATCTCCCCGCCATCCGCTCCATGGGTCGGACCCAGATCAATCACCCGGTCGGCCGCCTCCATCACCATCGTCTCGTGCTCAACCACAACCACTGTGTTTCCCGTATCTCTCAGGTCTCTCAATATCTGAATCAGCCGGGCCGTATCCCTGGGATGCAATCCAACACTCGGTTCATCCAGAATAAACAGTGTATTCACCAGCCTGGATCCGAGACAGGCGGTCAGACTGACCCGCTCGGTTTCACCGCCGCTGAGGGTGCGTGTCGGGCGGTTGAGGTGCAGGTACCCAAGTCCGACCTGATCCAGAAATCTCAGTCTTCTGAATGTCTCCTCGGCCGCCAGTCTGACGGGACTGGTGCGGTCCCAGAATTCCGTTTCCAGCCACCGGCCCGCGTATTTCAATGCTCTGTCTGCGGTCAGATCCATGAACTGGCTGATATCGAGTCCATCTTCTGAATCCCCGGTCAGCATTCTGAAATTCAGGGCATCGGGTTTGAGTCTTTTCCCTCCGCAGGTGTCACAGGGAATATAGACCCGGTATTTCGAAAGGAGAACCCGGACATGCATCTTGTAGGACTTTGTTTCCAGCCAGTCGAAGAATCCTTTTATCCCATACCATTTGTGTGGCCATCGGTTCTTGGGTCCTTTCTCTCCATACCCGGGTTCTCCTTCAATGACGAGCCGTCGGTGATTTTTAGGGAGGTCAATGAATGGCTGGTTCGTATCGATCCCGGCCCGCCGGCAGAACTTCACCAGATCCCTCTGACACCCGGCACCGGTCCCACCCCGCCACGGTCGGACGGCTCCTTCGCTGATACTCAACTGCTGGTCTGGAATCGCAAGGCGGTAGTCGATGCGGATAATTCTCCCAAAACCGTTGCAGCCAGGGCACGCTCCCGTCGGATGATTGAAATTAAAGAGCGATGCCCGGGCCGGGGCATTGGAGTGACCACACTGGCCACAGGTGGTGCTCCGGGAGAATTCCCGGACCAGCCGCCATCCGGTATCCCGCTTGTCTGAATCAATAGCTTCAAATATTTTCAGTCGATTCTTTCCGAACCTGGCCGCCGCAGCCGCCGAATCCAGGAACCGGTTTCTTTTGCCGGATACCACATTGAGCCGGTCCTGGACAATCGTCATCATCCCCGCCTCTGGAATCCAGTCTCCGGGTTCATCTGTTCTGGCCACTGCCCAACCTCCGCTCTGATTGTCAGGTCGCAGAAAACGCTGGAATCCCTGGCGGTTCAACAACTCCCGGGTCTCGCCCGCTGAGAACCCCTCCGAAACAGCAATGTCAAACCCCACTATAATCCTGAAGCCTTCATGCGAGCCCGTCAGATACTCCCAGATCTTTGCGGGATGCTCGTCGGCAATCTCAATCCCGCAATTCGGACAGATGAGTTTCGTGACATGCGGCCAGAGAACTTTCAGGTAATCCATGATCTCAGTCATGGTGCCGACCGTGGACCGGGTCGTCTTCACTGAATTCCTCTGCTCAATGGCAATGCTGGGCGGGATGCCGGATATGCGGTCCACCTTCGGCTTGTCCATGCGATCAAAAAATTGCCGGGCATACGGTGTGAATGTTTCGACGTACCGTCTCTGTCCCTCTGCGAAAAGTGTGTCAAAAGCCAGTGAGCTCTTGCCCGATCCGCTCATTCCTGTGACCACAACCAGCTTGTTGCGGGGTATTGTCAGGTTGAATCCCTTGAGATTATTCTGCCTGACCCCCTCCAGATAAATGCTTTCCGCGCTGCCTTCCATATGCCGTTCTGGTTTATTAACCCCGCCACCGCATTTCCGCAAACCCTGATCCACTCCACCTCACCGGTCTCATAAAACCCGCTCCTTCAGCAGAATAGATAAAAAAAACTGAAAAAATGGGTTGACCCATTGTCTGGCTTGGCCGATGATCACTGTGTCAGGGAAATATTAACCTGAAGGATCTTTATTATGAAAAAACTACTCATCACAGCTGTATGTGCCGTTTGCGCCTCCATGAGCGCTCACGCTGTATCTGTTCTGGAATACAACATCGCAGGAGTTGGCGGGCTCGCAGGTCTTCCTCTCGCTCCTAATTCCAACAGCCTCAATGCCTCCTCTTTGACCTACGTCGGAGCTGGAGCTGGAATCGCTGATGTCGGCCAGGTCGTTGCCACAGGATGGCAGACCGCTGCAGACGCTGCTTCTGTCAATTCTGCCGGACCAGCCTACGTATTCACCGTCACTCCTGCTGTAGGCGGATCATTTGATTTTTCTGCATCCACTGTTTCTTTCGGTGCCTCATCAAGCGTCGCTGATAGCCACAACATTGCTGTTTTCGCAAATGGCGCCCTTGTTGGAAGTGCGGCTGTTCCAACCGGACTTAACGGTTTTGCTGATTACAGTGTCTCTCTGGCTTCTCTCGGAACTCAGAATGGCGCCGTCGAATTCAAGCTTGTCGGATTCAACACAGCTGGCGACCCACTCGCCGGTCTCGACACAGGCATCCCAGCCGGGACTCAGGCCAACCTCGCCCTTAACGACGTAGTTGTTGACGGTGGTTCTCCAATTCCTGAGCCTCACGAGTATGCAATGCTCGCTGGACTTGGCCTTGTAGGTTTCGCCGTTTATCGTCGCCGCAAGCAGTCAGCTGAAGCTCAGGCTTAATTCTATCCCTGACCACTTTTGCAAGATCTTTCTGAGCGCGGGAAACCGCGCTTTTTTTATTTTCCTCCATCTCACTTTTCGTGAGTCAGTGGGATACCGGAATTTCTTCAGTCGCCACTTTTTTCCATGTGATCGAATCGGGTAAACATGTGAAGTCCCGGTGTTACTTCTTTTGAATCTGATGAATCAGACATAGAATGGGGCTATGATTCATCGGTGCACACTGGTTGATTTCCCGGGATTCAAATCTTTCTTCAGGCTTCTGCTGACCTGGCTGATCGTGAGTTGGGTTTCTGCTGCATTCAGTGCCGATATTCAGTTGGTTCCCCTTTCTTTTGCCGGGGGAACTCCGGACGGATTGGATAAAGTCGAATTTTCCTCGTCCGGCATTGAGTTTGAGAATGTTCTCACACCTGAGATTCACACCCGCAACCAGATCAGTCTCAATGGCAGCGGTGTGGCAGCGGCTGATTTTGACGGAGACGGACTTTGTGATCTTTATTTCTGCGGCCTCGAATCCGATAACCGTCTCTACCGGAATCTGGGGAACTTCAGCTTTGAGGATGTGACAGGTAAGGCTGGGGTGGCCTGTCCCAATCGCCTTTCAACCGGAGCGGTTCTGGTGGATTTCAATGCCGATTTTTTTCCCGATCTCCTGGTGAACTCCATAGGCCAGGGGACTCTCGTTTTTGTCAATAACCGTGACGGAACCTTTACCGATGTCACTCGGGGAATTGGTTTCAATCGGCAGAAAGCAGGTATGTCAATCGCTGTGGCCGACATGAATGGAGACCAGTTCCTCGACTTTTATGTGACCAACTACCGAACCCGAGCCATAATGGACCAGCCAGGCACACGGTTTTCTTTCAGAGATTCACCCAATGGGAAAAAGATTGTCTCGCACATCAACGGAAAACCTGTCGCCGGCACAGTGGACGAATTCCGCTTTGTTGTCACCCCTGAAGGCAATATCCGTGAACTCGGCGAACCAGATACCATTCTCCTCAATATGGAAGGCCGGCGCTTTGAACTGGCCACACTCACCCATCCCATGTTCCGCGATGCTTCAGGCCGGAATTTATCCCGGGAATTCATGGATTGGGGACTTTCAGCCCGGTTCCACGACATCAATGGCGACCACCTCCAGGATCTCTATGTCTGCAATGATTTTGAAACCCCCGACAGGGTCTGGATCCAGACAATACCCGGGCAATTCCAGCTCCTGGATTCCGTTGGCATCCAACGGATCAGTCACTTTTCCATGGGCGTGGATTTTGCCGACATCAACCGCGATGGATGGGAGGACATTTTTGTTCTGGATATGATGCCGCTCAATCCGCTGGTTCGGCAGAATATGGTGCCCTCCGGGCCCTCGCATTTCACTGAGGAAGCTTTCCAGGGCCCAGGCCAGTATTCCTGGAATACCCTCCTCCTGAATTATGCCGGAGCAAACTTTGTGGATATCGGTCCATTCAGTGGGCTTTCGGCAACCGGGTGGTCGTGGGCTGCGGCATTTCTCGATCTGGATCTCGATGGCAATGACGATCTTCTCGTCACCAATGGCGTCGAGAGGGACGGACGCGATGCCGATGTCTCTGACAGACTTTCCAGTATGCGCTCAACCGGCACATTCTCCAATGAGGCTATGTTCAATGCCCGCACCCAATTTCCCAGACTGGCCACCCCCGATCTGATTTTCCGCAATCTGGGAAATCTCAGATTTGAACAAAAAACCGATTGGGGCTTCTCAGATCCATCTGTCTCGAATGGAATGGCATTGGCGGACCTGGACAATGATGGCGACCTCGATGTCATTATCAATCATCTCAATGCAAAGGCCTCAGTCTTCCGGAATACCTCATCCGCCCCGAGAATTCAGGTCCGGCTCCTCCACGAATCCCCGAATACTTTTGGTATTTCCGCCACTATTGTGGCCGGGCAGGGCGATTGGACGGCATCGCGACAACTGAGTGCCGGTGGCCGATACCTTTCCAGTGATCATCCAGTCGCCGTATTCGCGTGCCCTCAGCCACATGAACCTATGGATTTCCAGGTGTTCTGGCCCGATGGGACCACCCAGTCTCTGAAGGACGTCCCGCCCAATCATATCGTCCAGGTTATCCGTCGAAGTCCGGATACTGACACCAGTCCGGCACATTCCTATTCCTCTGTAAAGCAGATTGCTTCACCGTATTTTCAATTGGCCGGAACCGAAGTCCCGACTCATCACACATCGCCGGTCCGGCAGAGTGAGGAAAGCCTGCGCAGCCAATCGCCCCTCTTTTCCCATGCTGAATTCCTGGAACGGAATCAATCCGGCAACAACGGTCCCGAGTTATATTCTGCCGCCAGTGCGGATGGCCGATACCGGGCATCCCTCACCGGACTCCATCTGTCCCACGGAGTTGACCGGGGGAGACTTCATATCCTCAATGCCGGGCCAGCCCCGTCCCCTGCGTCCTCTGCCCCAGGTCAATTCGACCTTCCTGTCATGATGGAGCCATCCAAAGCTGCTTTTGGCGACGCCGACGGCGATGGTGTCCTCGATCTCCTCATCGGATTCCGATGGAATTATTCCAGTCCCGGGGATTCCCCGGGAATCCAGGTCTTCTCCGAATCACTACCAGGCACATGGAATCCAAACCGAAATCTCACCGATGCTCTCGCCAGTGTCGGACCCCATCTCGATTTTGAAATGGCCGACCTCGATGGTGATGGAGGTTCGGAGATTATTATTCCAGTCTTTCTGCTTCAGAAACCTGTCGTCCTCACCTGGGATACATCTGGCTTCTCAAATGTTTCAGGCGAACTGGGTTTGGACCTGGCACCCGGCCCATGGACGTCCGTCAGTGTCCTGCACCCCGATAAAAATAATCCGTCACTATCGTGGGTTTTATTCGGTAATTTTGGCCTGAATAATCAGTTTTCCATGTGGGGGGATGAATCCAGGTTTGGATTGGCACCTATATCTTTCCCGAGTGGTGACCAATTCCTTGAGGTGGCCGATCTGAAGCCCGATTCCCTGCCTCAGCAAATTTATCCCACCGCCGACTACGACAGCCTCGTCCGTCAATTCCCATTCCTCTCGAGGCGTTTCCGGTCGCGTGTCAGTTTTTCCAGATCACCCATCCAGGATTGGCTTCCAGCCAATGGACCGATCCTGAAAGTGGAAACATTCCAATCACAGTTGTTCCAATCCACGCAGTCAGGTCGTTTTGAACTGATGAAACTGCCGCCGGAAATCCAGCTTTGGCCGGTCCGCGATGCTGCAGTTTTGGACTGGAATCTCGATGGTGTATCCGATCTCATTCTGGCAACCGGCTGGAATCAATCCCGTCCATCGGATCCGACAACCTCCGGTGGTGTGCTTCCCTGGTTGCTCCGCGGCACCCGTCACTCAGGAAAACTGTCACCTGTCCCTCCGCACCTTTCAGGCTTCTCCAACTTTATCACCACCAATGAAGTTGTGGTCGCCGACTTCAATAATGATGGCCTCCAGGATTGCCGGTTCACTCTCCCCAATGGCCAGAAGCTCACTTACCTCCGCCAATCCGGGCTGTCTGGAGTCGATAACTGAATCATTGCAGCCATGGGAGTCAGTTTTTGTTTCTGGCATTGAAGGGTTGTGAGCCCTGTCGGAGTGCAGTGGTCATCACCACTGTGCGTGGCCTTTGGTATTCAGAAAGATTTATATTTATTCAGGAATCTTTGGATATTTTTGCAGATATATTCCAAGTCTTCCCATACACTGAACTCAATTTGGCCAGGGTATCTTCATTTCTCTTTCTCAATTTAAACGGGTATTTCGGGCAACTGAAGGAGCGCCGCCAAATCACCATGGTCCGCAGGGCTATGCATCCTATAACGGATTCCCAGCTCAGAATTGACTGAAATTTATTCGCGCACCGGCTTATGGGAAGTCTGGAAACGAATTCAGAAAATAGAAAAAGACTGGTGGAGCCGAGGGGAGTCGAACCCCTGACCCCCACAATGCCATTGTGGTGCTCTACCAACTGAGCTACGACCCCAGCCTTGAAGGACGACGACTATCTGAAATCCCACGTCCTCTGTCAACGATTTTTATTATTTAAATCAGCTGATTTCTGATTGAAAGCAGATGTGACAGGTAGGACTTCACCTGTCTGCCTATCCAGGGGTGGATTCAAAGCCCGAGAATTTTTTTGCCTTCGGTGCTTATCATGGACTGGTGCCAGGGTGGGTCCCATACAACTTCCACCGCCGCGTCATCAATGCCCTCGAGTGAAAGGATCCGATTCTGGGCATCCTCGGCAATGACCGGTCCCATGCCGCAGCCAGGAGCGGTGAGAGTCATTTTCATGTCCACCAGGCGTTTTCCCTCGTCCTCGCGGATGACTAGGTCGTAGACAAGTCCCAGGTCCACAATATTGACAGGGATTTCCGGGTCGAAAACGGACCTCAAAGCATCCCAGATGGCTTTTTCATCGGCCGGCACACCTGATGGGTCGGCCGTATTTCCGGTGGGGATATCCTCGAGTTTTATGCCGAGTGCGTCGGCATTCTCCCGGTTGATACGATAGAGAGCACCATGGGCCTGGACGGTATAGGTGCCTCCGAGCGACTGAGTGATATAGACCTCTGTGCCCTTGTTCAGCACCACCTCCCGTCCCGAAGGGATGGTAATGGCCGGGCAGTCCCTGTTTATGATTATGTTGTCCATTTCTGCGTTGCACTATCATCAGGATTTCCTCACAGGTCAAATCCGATGACATGACTCATGCCAGCGAAACAAAAAATCTGATATTTCCCTGTATGCTTGTCGGACGTATTATATCCGCAATGAATTTCACCGCAATATGTTCAGTCGTAGCCACGCTTGGTCTGGGTCTTTCAATCAGCCATGCCAATGCGGCGGGCTTTGAGACACAGGAAATTGATTCCAGTGTGGCCATTGGATACGGGGTTTCCCTGGCGGATGTCGATGGCGACGGCAAGCCGGACGTTGTTCTCTGCGACAAGAATGACATCTTCTGGTACCGCAATCCCGACTGGAGGAAGTCCAGAGTTGTGCACGGGCTGACCCGGCTGGATCACGTCTGTGTGGATGCCATGGACCTCAATGGGGATGGGAAAGCCGAGATAGCCGCTGGAGCCGAATGGAACCCCGGTGATACCCGGACCTCGGGCAGTCTGCATTACCTGCTGCCTCAGGAGGACCGTTCACTTCCATGGTCCCCGATCTCACTGCCCAATGAACCCACGATTCATCGGATCCGCTGGATTCAGGGTCCATTCGGGCAGAATCAGCTGCTTGTGGTTCCACTTCACGGCCGTGGAAATCAGGGCGGCCAGGGCGATGGCGTACTGATTGAAACCTATACACTTCCCGCCGATCCTGAAACCGCGTGGGCCAGACAGACAGTCAATGGCGACCTGCACATGACTCACAATGTCGATCCTGTCCAGATTGATTCCGACCCCGAACACGAGATTCTCATTTGCAGCCGGGAGGGAATTTTCCTGGCCGACTGGAAGGGCTATGCCTGGACATCGAGTCAGCTGGCCGGCCCCGGGGTCGGCCATGAGAATTTCATTGGAGCCAGCGAAGTCAGGCTGGGGCACCTCACTAATGGCCAGTCCTTTTTTGCAACGATCGAAGCATTTCACGGAAATAATCTCGTGGTCTATACCGGATCGCCGGACTCGAACCGGAAATGTTCACGGACGATCATTACCGATGATCTGAACGGGGGGCATGCAATTGTCACTGGCGATTTTCTTGGATCAGGAAGCGACCAGATCGTCGTCGGCTGGCGGAATAAAAATAAATCGAACACATGGGGAATCAGACTTTACCAAACCAAAGACAATGGAATGTCCTGGGAGGCCCAGTGGATCGATAACAATGGCATGGCTGCTGAGGATATCAAAGCCGCAGATATGGACGGCGATAGTGATCTTGATCTTGTCGCCGCAGGAAGGGCTTCCAATAACCTTCGTATCTATTGGAATAAGTTGAAATAACCAGCCAGCCTTTGCGCTCTCCTTCATTTTTCCGCCCCCTTCCAATGAAACAGGATGCCTCGGATCTGCTGGTCAACTGGTTTGAGAATCTGGTCGGCACGAGAGCGGCTTTCATTCTTTTTGGAATCATTGCCGCCGGTGGATTTCTTTCATGGGGGCTGTACATAATTTCAGGCGCCGAACTCACCATCAGTTATCGAAGAATGGATTTAAATTTGCTGGGACTGCCTGCCCGGCTGGCCGGAGTCTTTTTGAGTTCTATTGGAATATTCCTCCACGCCTGCTATTGCTGGTTTTCAGAAAAGGTTGTGGTGGCAAGTCTCCTTGTTCAGAGATCAGCCATTCTTTGCGCCGGGGTTTCGCTGGTGGCCGCCATTTTCACACACATGATGAGATGAAATAAGCTACGATCCCACCTGCAGCAATCGGGGATCAAATGCAAATGGCTCCGGCGGATGAATGCGGATCCTCTCAAAATCCGCATGCCCCGGATTCAGAAGGTAGTTCGACTCCGAAGGAATAATAACACTGGGAATCTGCAGGACCGCCGATCGGGCTTCCAACACCCAGGCATTGCCAATCGCCTGAGTCGATGGTGGAGGGGGTTCCTCATTCCATTCCGCCGGCAGATCTCCAGCGGGCATCATTTCGACCAGCCCGGGCTCAAACTCCACCCGAATGGATACATATTCCATATTCACCGGCTGGGTAAGATGAACCAGATTCTCCAGTGCACACAGGGACAGTGTCGATCCAGTATATACTACGGATACCCCGGCCGAATTCCAACGCCCGCCAAATGTCCGCGATCCAAACCCGTCAAACGCCGCAGAGGCATACTTCGCCTTCACTATCCTCCACGCACTCACATTCATGAGAATACACCATACTCAATACGCCCGAGCAGATTCTCAACCTCCCGCGCTCCCACTTCCGTTTCCGCATACTCCATCGGAGTGGCACCACCCAGCCCGGTCTGAGGGGTTGTCAGCCACCGGCGGCCATTCTCCAGCGATTCCATCACCGCGGCCGCCTGTCCAAGCAGCCGGGCATACCTCAGCACCCGGTCGGATTCATTGCGGTCCAGCCGGCCCGTATTCCGGCGGCGGTGCAGCGTTGCTTTCGACATCCCCAGCCGGGCAATCAGCTTTTCCATTGGCAGGTCGAGCTGGCTTCGCAGATGATCCAGTTCCCCGACTGGCAGACCGGTATTCATTGCTTCAATAAGCCGTCCGGGGGAAAGCCCTTTCGATGATGCCGCTCCTCTGATCTCCTGTCCGTCTATGCACGCACTCACTATGCCCGGACCGGATTCCGGACAGACACTTTTCTCAGAAATCCCATCCACGGACGTCCCTGTCCTGACGGATTTCGATTTCAGGGTGACTGGCTTGGTTTTCATGTGGTGTAAATAATAGTCTCAAATGAAACTGAGGTCAATGACCAGGTTTCTCCAGGTGTGTGTGGGGGGGCGGGAGGAGGAATGTTCAATGAGTGATATTCCAGTTTTCTGGCGGGGAGAAGCCATTGCGTCCGACACCATATTGTCTGACACCGGGTCTCTGAAGTTTTCCGAAATCGCGGAGGAGGCTTTTGAGGTGAGCGACCCGATCCGGGTTGTGGTCGGCCACGTCGGATTTTTCACCGGGGTCAGTGGTGAGATTGTAGAGTTCCAGCTTCAGGTCCGGCTTTTCAGGAGAGGCATTGCGGGTTGGGGGAAAGACATCGCCATGAACCACCAGTTTCCAGTCGCCCAGATGGACCGATGATGAGGCTTCGGCGCTCTGGTGCATATATGTGAACCACGGGCGGCGGGGCAGGGATTCTCTCCCGGTGAGGGTGGACAGAAAACTGACTCCATCAAACTGCACCTGAGCGGGAAGGGGAATGCCTGCCGCACTCAGGATCGATGGCATGACGTCGATGTATCCGATTCTGCCATCAAAGCTGCCGCCACCATGAATACCGGCGGCTTTCCAGCGGATTGCGGCGGCCACCCTGGTTCCGCCTTCATAGACGGTGAGCTTGGCACCCCTCCATGGGCCATTGCTTCCGGCGCTGAGAATTCCTCCATTATCGCTGAAAAAGAGAATCAGGGTATTCTCG